>JAHRHZ010000248.1:24225634-24260368 GCA_024137785.1 Ginglymostoma cirratum | reverse complement strand
TCCTCTGATGCTGCTTGGCCTGCTGTGTTCATCCAGCTCTACACCTTGTTATCTCAGATTTTCCAGCATCTGCAGTTCCTACTATCTCTGAAACATTATTTCTGTACTTCACTTTTTACCTTGCCTCGGAAGAAAATGCCAATGTGTTCATTTTATGTAATAATTATACAAGAAAAGGTTATGGCTTCCATGCATTTTATTTTGTGACTTGAAACCAATGCAATTTAGAAGAATGCTGAATAACATGTCTTATATAATAAAACATCCCAAGATGCTTCCTGGGAGAAATAAAGAACAAAATATAACACTGAGCCATGTATAATCTGATATCAAACCAAACAAGCAAAAGCTTGGACAAGGATGCAGGTTTTAAGAAGTGTCTTAACTGAGAAATTAAGGTGGAGAGGCAGAGAGATGACAGGAGAGTATTCCAGAGCTTGGGTCCAAGGCAGCCAGAAACATGGCCACCGACGTGGGAGCAATTAAAATCACAGGTGCTTAAAAGGCTAGAATTAAATGAATGCAGATATTTTTGAGGGATGGAATTTGGAGCAGATTATGGAGATAGGGAGGAATGAGGCCATGTAGAAATTTGGAAACAAGTATGGAAAGTTTGAAATCAAGACATTGCTATACTGGTCAGCAAGACTTGTAACAAGTTTTGAATGACCTCACTTTTAAGGAATTCTACCGAATAGCATTGAAGACACAAAAGAAGAAAATTTTGAAAGGTGTGCACAATTGCAATCTCAGGACATCTCAAAGCACTTACCAGCAAAACTTTGAAGTGTAATCAACCTTACAACGTACGAAGTTCAGTAAAGTCCCAAATTCTTGTTTGAAATAGTGTGTGCTTTCTTAAAAAAAAAACTAATATGTGGCCATTTCAACTTTCCTTTAATTCTGAAGAGTCATATATGACTCATAGAATCATACAGCACAGAAACAGACTCTTCAGTTCAACTAGTCCATGCCAACAATATTTCCAAATGAAACTAGTCCCATATCCCTCCGAACCTTTCAAAGGTAAATTGGTAGATGTTGTGTATCTGGACTTTTGAGAGGCTGTTGACAAGATTCCACTCAAGAGATTAGTAAGGAAAATTAAAACTCATGGCATCAGAGGTAATGTATTGACATGGATAGAGAACAGGTTGGCAGACAGGAAGCAGAGAGTTGGAATAAATGGGTCCTTTTCAGAGTGGCAGGCAGTGATGAGTGGGGCACTGCAGGTTCAGTGCTAGGACCCCAGCTGTTCACAATACACATTAACGCTTTGGATGAAGGAATTGAATGCCATATCTCCATATTTGTAGATGACACTAAGCTGGGTGGCAGTGTGCGCTGTGAGGCGGATGCTAAGAGGCTGCAGGGTGACTTGAACAGGCTGGCCCAGTGGGCAAATAATTGGCAAATGCAACATAATGTGGATAAACGTGAGGTTATTCACTCTGGTCACAAAAACAGGAAGGCAGATTATCATCTGAGTAGTGGCAGAATAGGAGAAAATGAGGTACAATGAGAAGTGGGTGTCATGGTGAACAGTCGCTGAAGGTTGGCGTGCAGCTGCATCAGGCGGTGAGGAAGGCTAACGGCATGCTGGCCTACAAAGGGAGAGGATTTGAGTATCAGAGTAGGGTTGGCTTGCTGCAGTTATACAGGGCCTCGGTAAGGCCACACTTTGAGTATTGTGTGCTGTTTTTGTTTCCTAGTCTGAGGAAGGATATCCTTGCTATTGAGGGAGTCCAGCGAAGGTTTACAGACTGATTCCCAGGATGGCAGGAGTGACATATGAGGAAAGATTGGATCGACTAGGCTGGTATTCACTGGAATTTAGAAGAATGAGGGGGATCTCATAGAAACATATAAAATCCTGATGGGACTGACAGGCTAGATGCAGGAAGAATATTCCTGAAGTTGGGGAAGTCCAGAACTGGGAAGCCATTCAGGACGGAGAGGAAGAATAATTTCTTCATTCAGATAGTTGTGAACTTGTGGAATTCTCTCCCACAGGAAGCTTTTGGGGCCAGTTAATTAGATATATTCAAAAGTGAACTGGACATAGCCCTTGCGACTAAAGGGATCAAGGGGTATGGAGAGAAAGTGGGAATGGGATACTGAGATTGCATTATGAGCCATGATCATATTGAATGGTAGTGCAGGCTTGAAGGGCTGAATGGCCTACTCCTGCACTTTTTTCTATGTTTCTGATTCATGTATCAATCCAATTGTCTTTCAAATATTGTAACTATACCAGCGCCCACCACTTTTTCTGGCACTTCATCCCACACTAACCACTCTATGTAAAAATGTTGCCCATCATGTCCTTTTTAAATCTTTGTCATCTGAGTTTAAAAGTATGTCCCCGAGGGAAAGGACCCTTGCTATTCACCTTTTCTATGCCCCTCATGATTTTATAAACCTCAATAAGGTCACCCCTTCCATCTTCTACTATCCAGTGAAATTAAGTTCCAGCCTATTCAGTCTCTCCTTATAACTCAAACCCTCAATTCCTGGCAACATCTTGGTAAATTTCTTCTTACAGGAGAGCAACCAGAACTGTACACAGTATTCCAGAAGAAGCCTCACCAATGTTCCGTATGACCTCAACATGACATCCCAACTCCTGAACTCAAAGGTCTGAGCAATGAAGGCAAACATGCTAACTGCCTTACACACTATCCTGCGTACACATGATACAAATTTCAAAGAATTATATACCTGAACACCTAGGTCTCTGTTCTATAACATTACCCAGGGCCCTACCATTAATTGTACAAGTCCTGCCCTCGTTTGTTTTACCAAAATGCAACACCTTGCATTTATCCAAATTAAACTCCATCTGCAACTCCTCAGCCCGTTGACCCAGTTGATCAAGATCTCTTTGTAATCTTTGATAACCTCCTTCACTGTCCATTATACCAGTAATTTTGATGTCATTTGCAAATTACTAACCATGTTTCCTAACTGCTCATTCAAATCATTTAGATAAATGACAAACAAAAGTAAATCCAGTACCGATCCCTGTGGAACACTGCTGGTCACAGGCCTCCACTCCAAAAAACAACCCCCCACCACAACCTTTTGTCTCCTACTGTCAAGCCAATTTTATATCCATTTAGTAAGCTTTCCATAAATTTCAGACAATCTAACCTTATTAATTAGTCTATCACGCAGAACCTTGTTAAATGCTTTTCTAAACTCTGTATAAACAACGTCTACTGCTCTAACCTCATCAATATTTTTGGCTCATTCCTCAAAAAAAAAAGGGAATAGTAATAATAGGGAATTTAACTTTCTAACATCGAATGGGACAGCCATAGTGTTAAAGGCTGGATGGAGAGAAGTTTGTTAAGTGTGTTCAGGAAGAATTTCTCATGTAGTATGTCGATGGCCCTACTAGAGAAGAGGCAAAACCTGACCTCCTCTTGGGAATTAAGGCAGGGCAAGCGACAGAAGTATTAGTGGGGAAACACTCTGGGACCAATGACCATAATTCCATTAGTTTTAAAATACCTATGGAAAAGGAGAGGCCTGGTCCACGAGTTAAAGTCCTAAATTGGGGCAAGGCCAGTTTTGATGGTCTTAGACAGGAACTTTCAAAAGTTGATTGGGGGAGGCTGTTTGCAGGCAAAGGGACATCTGCTAAGTGGGAGGCTTTCTGAGGTGAGTTAATGAGGATTCAGGGACAGCACATTCCTGTAAGGGTGAAGGATAAGGCTGGCTGGAGTAGAAAACCCTAACTAACTAGAGATATTGAGGCCCTGGTCAAAAACAAAGGAGGCATGTGACATGTATAGGCAGCTGGGATCAAGTGAATTCCTTTTTCTTTATTCATTCACAGGACGAGGGCATTGCTGGCTAGGCAGCATTTATTGCCCATCCCTAATTATCCAGTGGGCAGTTAAGAGTCAACCACATTGCTATGGATCTGGAGTCACATGTAGGCCAGACCAGGTAAGAATGGCAGTTTCCTTCCCTAAAGGACATTAGTGATCCAGATGGGTTTTTCCCGACTAGCGGCAATTGATTTGTGGTCATCATTAGATTCTTAATTCCAGATATTTATTGAATTAAAATTCAATATTGCCATGGCGGGATTCAAACCTTGGTCCCCAGAACATTATCTGGCCTCTGGATTAACAGTCCAGCGATAATACCACCAGGCCATCGCCACCCCAGCAGGTGAGGAGCTGAGGGCTGAGGAGTATAGAGGGTGTCTGCGTACACTTGAGAGAGAAATCAGGAGGGCTAAAAGGGGACCCAAAATGGCTTTGGCAGATGAGGTAAAAGAGAATCCAAAGGGATTCTACAAGTACATGAAGGGCAAAAGAATAATGAGGGAGAGAATAAGGCCTCTTAAAAGATCAACAAGGCTATTTATGTGTGAAGCCACAAAAGATGGGTGAGATCCTAAATGAATATTTCTTGTCAGTATTTACCATTGAGAAAGGGATGGATGTGAGGGATCTTGGGGAAATTAATAGTGTCATCTTGATGAGAGTACACAACACAGAAGAGGAGGTGCTGGAAGTCTTAAAATGCATTAAGGTAGATAAATTGCCAGGACCTTATGGGAGGCTAGGGAGGAAATTTTGGGCGTCGACTGAGATATTTGTATCATCAACAGCCATGGGTGAAATGTCTGAAGATTGGAGGGTGGCTAATGTTGTGCCATTATTTAAGAAAGGCTGCAGGGAAATGCATGGGAACTGCAGACATGTGAACCCAACGTCTGTGGTGGTTAAGTCTGTTAGAAGGGACTCAAAGACAGCATCTACAGGCATTTGGAGATGCAAAGACTCATTTGGGATAGTCAGTATGGCTTTGTGCATGGGAAATCATGTCTCACAAATTTGATTGAGTTTTGTGAAGGGGTGACCAGAAAGTAGATGACAGCAATGCAGTAGACATATCTACATGGGCTTTAGCAAGGCTTTTGGCAAGGTAAGGTTAAATCTCACAGGATCCAGGGAGGCCTAGCCAATTGGATACAAAATTGGTTTGATGGTAGGATACAGACAGAGTGATGGGAGGTTCTTTTTCAGACTAGAGACCTGCGACCAGCAGTATGCCGCAGGGATTAGTGCTGGGTTCACTGTTGTTTGTCATTTATATAAATGATTTGGATGATAAATTATGAGCCATGGTTAGTAATTATGTGGATGACACCAACGCAGTGAAGGTTATCTCGGAATGTAGCAAGACTTTGATCAACTAGACCAGTGGTTGAGGAATGGCAGATGGTGTTTAATTTAGATAAACACAAAGTGTTGCATTTTTGTGGGTCAAACCAGGGAAGGACTTACACAGTAATGTTAGGGCCCTAGTTATAGAACAAAGAGAGGTGTAGTGGTACAGCTTCATAGCTCCTTTAAAGTGGAGTCACACGTAGACAGGGTGGTGAAGAAAGTTTTTGGCATGTTTGCTTTCATCGGTCAGAGCACCGAGTATAGGAGTTGGAACGTCTTGTTGCAGCTGTACAAGATGTTGGTGAGACCACATTTGGAGTATTGCCACACCAATACTCTATCACCACCCTCTGTCTTCTAAGATGAAGCCAATTTTGTATCTAATCTAGTGGCGTTGCTATAGAAAGGATATTATTAAACTAGAAAGAATGCAGAAAAGATCTACTAGGATGCTACCTGGACCGGAAGGTTTGAGATTTAAGGTGAGGTTGGATAGGCCAAGACCTTTTTCCCTGGAGTATAGGAGACTGAAGGGTGACCTTATAGGAGGTCTATAAAATAGGAGGCAAATACTCACTTCAGAGTGGGTCTTCATATGACATCTTTTAGCCATACAAGATGCAAAATGGGATTGACAAAATAGATGCAAGGAAGGATATTTCTTCTTGTGGAGCTATCTAGAATGACAGGTCATAGTTGTAGTCCTAAAATTTAAAACAGAGATTAAGGGAAGTTATTTCTCGCAACGGGATGTGAATCTGTGCAATTCACTACCCCAGAGCACAGTGGATGCTGGGGCATTGAATAAATTAAAAATCTCCTAAATCATCTTTAAATTAGTAATGGGCTGAAAGGGTATGGAGGGCAGGCAGAAAAAATGTAGTTAAGGCTGAGTCTATTGAATTGCAGAACAAGCTGAAGGGGCTGAATTGCTTCCCTCTGTCCCTAGGTTTTTTTTAAAAAAATGTTAAAATCCCTAAACCTCAAGTATCAATTCACTTTCACTAGCTCTGCCTTCAATCCCTCAATTGCCTTTTTATAAAACTTAAAATTAGTGCCAGTTGTGCTCCCCCCCCACCTCCTCCAAACTGTATGTACAAGTCATTCACAAGCTTCAAAATCTCCCCTCCCCCAACCGCATCCCAAAACCAGCCCAGCTCGTCCCCACCTCCCTAACCTGTCCTTCCTCCCACCTCAAGCCGCACACCCATCTCCTACCTACTAACCTCATCCCGCCCCCTTGACCTGTCCGTCCTCCCTGGACTGACCTATCTCCTCCTTACCTCCCCACCTACACTCACCTTTACTGGCTCCACCCCCTCCACTTTGACCTGTCTGTCTCCTCTCCACCTATCTTCTCCTCTATCCATCTTCTATCGCCTCTCCCTATTTATTTCAGAACCCTCTTCCCTTCCCCCATTTCTGATGAAGGGTCTAGGCCCGAAACGTCGAGCTTTCCTGCTCCTATGCTGCTGCTTGGCCTGCTGTGTCTGTGTTCATCCAGCTCTACACCTTGTTATCTCGGATTCTCCAGCATCTGCAGTTCCTATTATCTCAGTTACATTAAGATGGCTGCCTGGGGCACATTCTGAAGAGCTTATTAAGTTGTTCTATTCCATTGGTCAATACTGGGTCTAGTATATTAGTGTCCAGTATACTTTATTTCAAGAAATTATCCTAGAAACATTTTATGAATTCCTCAACTAAGCTATCTTTTGCCCATCTGATTTTCTCAATCTATATGTAGATTAAAATCTTCTGTGATTATCACCATACTGTAACAACTTCACATTATTTGTTAATACAATGAGATGTAGGAGCAGAAATGGGCCATTCAATCCATCCTCAAAACATTCTAATAAATTTGCCAGGAAAATGGAAGGATGCTTTTTCTTGATTCTATTATGCATTTTTAAATGCTCTACTTTTACATCCTGTATGATAGTCAAATGTTTTTCTAATAACAGATGTTCAGCTAACTGACATAACTAACACCATGCCAGATTTTTTTGTCTTCTTCCCTTTTTGAACAGACATATTACTTGGCAGTTTTTCCAATCCTCTAGGACTTTTCCAGATTCTAAGGATTCTTGGACCTCTATTGTGCTAAAATCCTTAATTAGAGGAATCCCTTCAAATTTTGTACCTTCCTACATATCACATACTGTTTAATATTCAAGGCCCAATCTACGCCATTCTGCAGCTATGTCTCTGTAATGGGTCCAAATCATACTCGTTTACCTCAGGTTTCATCATTAGTTCATAAATTTTGTTTTGACTGCAATGTGCTTTCAGGTACAGAGCCTTCAGTTTTGTCATTTTATTGTTTTTGTAACTTTTAGTCTGTATAGCAACTGTAACAAAGTCAGCTAGCTGGATTTCATAAAATAAGAGTTCCCTGACTGGGGCTGTTAACCTGGTTCAATCAGGGAACCCTGGCTGACACAAAGAGGAGTGATAGAGATGTTGACACTCAGAGCTGACTCTGAAGAGACTGTACTCAAGTCAAGGACTGTTCATGTGTAAATAAAGAGTGACTTGGTAATGGAATACCAGCCTCTGTGAAATTATTTCAATTTGAAATACTGGTTTACTTAGATCTATAAATGCTGTCCTTTCTTGTTCTGATCTGTTTATAATTTTCTATACCAACATCTTCCTTTTTTTGCCTAATCACTACACTTGAACTTACCACATCTTCCCAAATTTGATATCTCACCCAACTATTTAGTTTAAAACCCTCTCTACTCGGTAGGACCAAGCACCGACATGGGTCCTCATACATAAAAATAGAAATTGCAGAATTATTATCCCAGAATGGCCAGTCTACTGAAACTGCAGAAAAACAAATGTTGCGTTGGCATATAATTTTGCCTAGGAGCCCTGAAGAAAGGATTGAAAACACAAGGTAATAATGTTAAATAATGCACACTGCAAATTTAATGTTTTTTCTTTCATTAAACGTCACAGATCTCAGATTATTACATAACTGAAATAATGTATGGAAAATATTTTGAAAACGATAGCTGCACTGGTTAAGTTATCTAGCAAGAACCAAAACTTGGCAATCATAAACATTTAACTGACATCTACAAAGTGTATTAATCAGGACCTCGACACTTTGTCGAGATTATTACATCATGGTCCACCACTACAGTGCATTGGCACAACACCATTTTGTCAAGTTTTTATAAAACTGTAGTTGGTCTCAATGCATAAGTATATAGGTTGACGACATAACAGCAATGACAAAACAATGACATATGAAAAGCAGTAAGAGTGATTTATAAAGTATATTCATAGAATCATAGAAACCTTACAGTATGAAAACAGGCCATTCAGTCTACACTGACCCTCTGAAAAGCATCCCACCCAGACCCACCTCCCTACCTTATCTCTTTAACCCCACATTTGCCATGGCTAATCCACCTAGCCTGCACATCCCTGGATACTATGGGCAATTTAGCTTAGCCAATCTACTTAACCTGCATATCTCTGGACTGTGGGAGAAAACTGGAGCAACCAGACAAACCCACAGACAGGGAGTATGTGCAAACTTGATAGTCACCTGAAAGCGGAATCAAATCCAGGCCCCTGGTATCGTGAGGCAGCAGTGCTAACCACTGACCCACTGTGCTGCTATCATGAATTATCAACTAATGCTAAGAACTATTAAATTCTAACAGCTAATTTGGGTTAGAAACCTAACTAGAGTAATATTTGTAGATAGGAACATTTCCCTCAAATAAAGAGCATTAAAATTTGAAGAAGGGTCCACACCTGAAACGTTTTTGATCAGCTGAATCGTTTTGCCTTACATAACACAGTATAGACCTGGAGGAAGACAGCAGCCCAGGCAGCATCAGAGGAGTAGGAAAGTTGACATTTCAGGTCGGGACCCTTCTTAAGTTTTTCTGAAGAAGGGTCCCAACCCAAAAAGTCAACTTTCCTACTCTTCTGATGCTGCCTGGCCTGTTGTATTCCTACAGCTCCACAGTGTTACATATTAAAATTGGAACGTTTAATTTCCGCTAGCAGTCAATTCCAAAATTATATAGTTTTTTTAACAAGTTAAAAGATATTATACTCACAGGGTTAAGAGATAAAAGCTACTGCAGATGCTGGAGAATCTGAGATAACAAGCATGGGGCTGGATGAACACAGCAGGTCAAGCAGCATCATAGGAGCAGGAAAGCTTGACGTTTCGGGCCTAAACCCTTCATCAGAAATGGGGGAGGGGAAGAGGGTTGCAGTGATTAAAATAGTGCATTAATGTACATTGTGTTATTGCAGATAGAAGCATTGGATTACTTGAACACTGTGCATAAAAGCCAATTGACAGGGAGGATTCGATAGCAGTAACAAAGTTTTAATTCCATTGTTGATATAAAACCAAAAAATCAGCAGGTCTGTTACAGGCATGAAAATCTCCCTCAACAACTGACCCACCATTGTCCTTAGGCAATCCAGTGCATCCAAGGGCAGTTAAATAGGAAAATCTTCCCATTAATGGTGGCAATTTGTCATACATCACTATCCCATACTGAAGTAAGGGCTCCAGCTGGGAGAGCACTGTTGCTTTCTATCAGCTTCATTTTGTTACACTTACCTGAATCTCGTGTTTTTGCATAGCCCTGAGCATTTTCATCAGCTGTGAGCTAATCTCCATTCACGTCCAAACTCGGCTTTTGGTTAGGCACCCAAACTTTAGTTTGTGGTCTTGTATCCATCCATCGGTTTTGTTTTCTTTCTCCCCATCTAGTCTAAAGCACTTGTGAAATGCACTTTGTGATTTTTATATGTTGAAAAGTGTTGAAACAAGAAGTTGCATTGTCCTGTACTAGGATTTTTAAAAGTTGCAATGCTTGCTGAAAGGTTGGCAGTAAGTCATTTTCAAAGATTAGCTAGTCAAAATACATTAAGAATACAGAATCAGTAGATTGGATAATATCAGAGCCAGGAAGGCAATGAAATTATTTTAACAAAGGTCAAAAAACTAAGTACATTACTGAACACAAACTTTAAACAGCACAGTAGACTTAAAGACTTTTTAGATAGATACACATTTGGAAAATCATATCAGATACTACTGATTATGCTGAAATCATCAAATAACATTAAAGAGCAGAGATCCACAAAAAGGACACAAAAATAATCTTTGGTTAATTCAACAGACTTCCACCATTGAGCAGTGTGCTAGGCTGGGGTCGAAACAGAGGATCAAACATCTAACTTTCAGATGAATTCGTATTCAAACTTTAAACAGGGTGATATGTATTTAAATCCCTGCACAATGATATCAGGAGACATTTCATTCACACTTCAGTTGGACATATTCTTGCGCCCTCTCTCATGGTCACCCAGCGCAAAAGCAGGTTTAAGATCTACATCATTTGCCGATTGTATGAAGTGATGCACAGCACTTTAAATGAGCAGAATTAAATGCAACACCATTCAAAACAAATGGTGCTGAGATAACAGGATTTCAACATAGCTCCTAGACTTTCACCCAGTATGAACCTATATGCAAAGAATGGTGTGTGAAATCGGGATACCACAGTGATGTTAGAGCAGAAAAATATACTTTAAAAACGTTTTGATAGGGTAGTGGGAAGAAGCAAGTTATCAGATGAAGACCATATTACAATAATAGGAGAGGGAGTAAATAATAAGGCAAACATAATTCCCTGTTGTAAAGTAACTTGCACAAGTTCCTTTACACATTAGGATTTATGTGACTTAAGGATACTGATGTAATTTACAATCTCCTTAAAGTAACACATAGCGCACAAGATTATTCCCACGGACTTCCCGCAATCGGTGGCAATGTCGCAGAATATTTAAGATTACGTGAAATTTCTTGTCAACCTTAAGGCGGGTGAAATCCTTTATGTCAGCTTCCACGAAGAAATATTGACCTGCGGAAGATAAAGAGGGAAAAATGATACATTTTCAAATAATCCCTCTGGTTTCAGGGAGAGTGCAGAAAGCTGTAATGAACCCAGATAAACAGAAATCAGGAGGTACATCAAAAGCAGGCATTTGAAAATATAGTCTAAAAGATAGTGACCTTTTCCCAGAACAACATGGAAATTAGATTGCCTTCCTTGTATTTGCACAGCCAGTTTAAAAGTTTAGCCCAGAAAAGCCTCCTTGAATGCCTCCCACTGCACTGACACAATTGTATCTACAAGAAGCTGCTCCCAGTTCACTTGGGCCAAATTGTATCTTCTTAGTAATAATTAATCTTTCTCTAGCTTAAAAACTTTTATTCTTGGCCTATCTTGATCTTATTCCAAACTAGCCAAGTAATTGCTAGACTTAAGAGTTCTTGTAGCAGATAGGGTTGCTGGTTCCCACAATATTCAAGTTACAGCACTATAAGAAATTGTAGAAAAATATTCTGGGTGCTGGAAATCCGAAATTGAAAAAAGTTTTGGAGAAATAATCCAGCTGGTCTGGCAGCATCTGTGGAAAGAAGAACAGTTTTCATTCTGATATGACTTGCCTTCAGAACTCTTTGTTTACCCAAATACTGCCACACTTGTTGTGCTGCTTTTTCAGCACTTTATGACTTTATACGAAAAGAAGTGGAGGCTGTTTATTACATCAACAGCTCAGCGTTCTGTTTTCATTAACTAAAAGAAACTTGTGCAAAAATTTAAAAAAAAAAACAGAACAGAAAGAGTTCTGAAGAGAAGTCATATCAGACTCAAGATTATGTTTCTCTTTCTACAGATGTTGCCACACTTGCTGTGTTGTTTCACTAATGTACTTTAGGGAAGGAAATCTGCCACCTTACTTGAGCTAGCCTATATTTGGCTCCAGATCCTTAGCAATGTGGTTGACTCTCAACTGCCCTTTAAAATGGCCTAGCAAGCCACTCGGTTTAAGGGCAGTTGGAGATGGGCAATAAAATCTCGCCATGCCAGTGAAGTTCATATCTTTTAAATGAATAAAAATAAATAAACAAGCCCAAGACTGATGAACAGTCCATGGATACACTGTACACTTTCTCCCTACTTGCCAAATAAAATTACTTCAATACTCCCAACTATTGTCCATCATGAGAAATCATCATACCAGAGTAGGAACACGGATGCAGTGTTAGTTGACACTTCAGTTCACACATTCATGTTAAGATGGAAATGGTTTATATTTGGATTTGCCGAAGTGAATATCTCCAGAAGTTATGCTAAGCTGAGACTGATGCTCATTTACATTATACCTTAATTGAACAGATAATTCTCTTCCTCATTTTTTTTATAAAACATGGTGTAAAGTGAAAGGTTTAAAGAAGGGCATGTTGATTCATCTTGTTTTTGCACATTATTCTTATTGGTACCTTTCGTTTCCTTGGTTTCTTGTTCTTTAAAAGCATGGTATTGGTTACGAGTAGTGTTCGACATGGATTTCATTGGCTGGTTTAGGATTTTGTACTTGGCTTTCACTGTGGCATTGATCTCCTTAACCACAGCATTGATCTGATCATAGGTCATTCGGCCTTTCATGTACCTAGAATGCCAATAATAGGTTGCTGTCAAATAAGAACTGAAGTGATAAAATATATGCATGTTCCAAAATGATTAAATGATGAATGAAATAGGAATTTCCAAGATTACGCGATGTAAAAGATAACAACACATTCTTTAGGGATTGCAAGAACAAAAGCAGAAACATACAAATCATGCTACTCTGAATGATGTTCCAATGAGAACCAAATTTTTCCCCTGCATTTGCATTTCCATTGCAAATTTAAACAAAGAAAAAAGGAGGCAAATGTAAAGTTTAGGAAACTGAAATCAGTCAAGGCCCTCGAGGAATATAAAGAAAGCAGAACAAAACAATGAATTAGGAGGGCGAAAATGGGGAGTGAAATGTCCTAGGCAAGTAGGATAAATGAGATTCCCAAGGCCAGAGGAACTGCACGAGATCTTTAATGAGGACTTCACATTGGCATCACCGAGGAGACAGACATGGATGAGCGTAAAATTTGGGAAGGCTATGTTGACATTCTAGGGCATGTCGATATTGAAGACGTGGTGATGTTGGGTGTCTTAAAAAACATTAAGGTAAGTACCCAGGGTTTGACGGGATCTATCCCTGGATACTGAAGAAGGCAAGGGAGGAGATTGCTGCGATGTTGGAAGAGACCTATATAGAAGAATTGTAGAATTTTACAGTAGAGAAGGAGGCTATTGGACTCATTGTCTCTGTACTAGCTCCTGAAAGATCTACCCAGTTGGTCCCACTCTCCAGCCTTATCTCCACAGTCCTCTAACTTCTTCACTGTTAAACATATATCCAGCTCTCTTTTGAAACCTACTATGGAATCCACCTCCATGAGTCCAACAGGCACTGCTTCCAAATCCTAACAACCCTGAGCAAAGAAGTTTCTCATCTCACTTCGAGCTCTCTCGCTGATAATATTGAAATTGTGACCCCCTAGGTACTGACATGCTGAAACAGAATATCCTTTACCCTGTCAAAATTGTTCATAATTTTAAACACATCAATAAGGTTACTTCTTATTCTTCTTGGAGCAAAGAAAGTTAAGTGCAATCTCTCTAATCATTATCAATAGGCTAGGTCACAGAAGACTGGAAAATAGCTGAATGTTGTCCTTTGTTTAGGGGCAGTTCCAGGAAATTATAGGCCAGCGAGCCTCCCATCAGTGGTTGGGAAATTACATAAGAAGATTGAGGGACAGGATCTACTCGCATCTGGCAAAAAGTGAACTCATTAGTAATTATCAGCATGGCTTTTAGTGGAGGGGGGGGGGGGGCGTCTTGTTTCACAAATTTGATTGAGTTTTTTGAGGAAGCGACAAAAATGACTGATGAGGGTGATGCAGTGGATGTTGTCTACATGGACTTTACACTTAAGAGGCATTTGCACTGACACATGAACAGGCAGGGAAGAGAGAGGTACAGGTCATGCGCAGACAGATGGGATTAGTTTAGAAAGACGTAATAGAAGAATGGGTTCTAGGGGAAGCATTCTGCATTTGACAAGGTCCTTCATGGTAGGCCAGCCCAGAAGATTAAGTCACTTGAGATTTGGATGAAAATGTAGTGGCCTGATTAGTAAGTTTTCAGACAACTCAAAAATTGATAGAGGTGGATAACAAGGAAGGTTGTCAAAGGATTGAGCAGGATATAGATCAGTTGGAAAGTTGGGTGGAGAAATGGCAGATAGTGGTTAATCTGGACAAGTGTGAGGTGACACATTTTGAGAAGTCAAATGCAAGAAGAAAATATACAGTAAATGACAGAGCCCTTAGGAACATGTTATACAAAGGGATCGTCGGGTGAAAGTCCATTGCTTCCTGAAAGAAGCAGCACAAGTGGATAAGATGGTAAAGAAGCGGTACATCATGCTTAACTTCAGGATGTAAGTGGCATTGAGTGTAAAAGTTGACAAGTCATGTTGCAGCTGCATAAAACTAGTTAGGCCACATTTGGAATAGTGTACAATCTGGTTGCCATAGCACAGGAAGAATCTGGAGGCTTTGGAGTGGGTGTAAGAGAGGTTTATTAGAGTGTTGCCTGGGTTGCACTGTATTAGTTAGAAAGGAGAGGTTGGACAAACTTTAACTGTTTTCGCTACAGCATTGAAGGCTGAAGGACAACCTGATAGATGTATACAAAATTACGAGGTGGATAGTCGGGGTCTCTTTCCCAGCGTGGATATGAGATGCAGATTTAAGGTGATGGGGGTGGGGGGATGTTTAAAGGAAACGTGCACAGCAAGTTTTTAAAAGTTTTATTTTATGCAGAGGGTGGTGCCTGGAATATACTGCCAGGGGAGGTGGCAAAAGCAGAGACGATAGCAACGTTTAAGAGGCATTTCGACTGACACATGAACAGGCAAGGAATAGGTGGATATGTATCATGTGCAGGCAGATAGGATTATTTCAGAGTGGCGTCATAGAAGAACGGGGCCCTGGGGAAGCCATTCTGCCTATTGATTCTATATCAGTGCTCTGTAGAACAATCCTTCAAGTTCCATTTCTCCCACTCTTTACACAATGTCAACAATCACTAAATAAAGCGAAGTTAAAAATTGAGTCCAACTTGACTTCTCTTCGCTAAAGTTTGTGCAATTGGTTAGCCAAGCCAGAGAAATTGATTAGCAAATAGACTCCGATTGCTAGAGGCATTGCCATGGAGAATACACCCATTAATGATGATCGGCAGTGAACAAGGCTGGTTGACTCTGAGTATCCAAGACATTGCCTTGAAACATGACTCAGTGAATGGCTGTCACCTATTTCATGGAGTTGAAGTAGGCTCTATGTATTAGTATATTGACTACAGGGGAGTCCCTGAATGCAATTCCGTATAGTTTGTACTCCAACATGTGAATATTTCCTCATACTTAGGAATAGCTATTTAATATTCACATGTATTGTGCTCCAAATTGCATACAAATCGACACGGTGTACTTGGACTTGCCACACTAGTTATTACAGAAACTAAAAGCTCAGGGTTAGGGGATAACATTATTGGCACAGATAGAAGATTGGCTAGCTAACAGGAAGCAGAAAGTAGACTTCTATCAGGTTACCCCTCAGCCTCCAACTTTCCAGTGAAAACAGAGTTTAACCAACCTCTCCTCATAACTAAAACCCTCCATGCCAGGCAACATCCTGGTAAACCTTCTCTGCACCCTCTCCAAAGCATTCAAGTCCTTTTGGTATTGTGGTGACCAAAACTGCATGCAATATTTGAAATGCAGCATAACTAAAGTTTTGTACAGTTGTAACATAACTCGCCAACTTTTATATTTGATGCCCGTCCAATGAAGGCAAGCGTAGTGTATGCCTTCTTGACCACCTTATCCACCTGGGTTGTCACTTTCAGGGACTTACATTTGTTATCAGAATGCAATCCAATCAGTATCTCTGCTTATCATGGTATGACAGTCATTTCTTATCTGTTAGTACAAAAGACCATCTGGCAATACATCACTCATTTTGTAGGAAAAAGGTTTAAAAAGGACCTGAGGGGTAACTGTTTCATGCAGAGGGTGGTGCATGTACAGAACGAGCTGCCAGAGGAAGTGGTGGAGGTAGGCACAATTACCACATTTAAAAGGCATCTGGATGGGTATATGAATAGGAAGGGTTAAAGGGATATGGGCTAAATGCTGGCAAATGGGTCTAGGTCAGATCGGGATATCTGGATGGCGCAGACGAGTTGGACTGAAGAGTCTGTTTCCGTGCTGGATGACTATGTCCATCTGTGATGGTATATACTGATAAGATTCATTCTTAAACTGATACTTTGTCAAACACGGAAATAATCCAGGACTAAATGTGATGTAGCAGTTTCTGGTGATTCATGAAATTATTTTGATTTTTGATGTTGCAATGCACTTGTCACAGGAACCTGTTATGTAAGTTCAGGAGACAATTCAGAAGATAGGAAGCTTGTTATAAAATTTATTTCAAGCAAATTCGAGTTCAAAAATAATGAAATCTTCCAATACTTGCTCATAGTTTGGTGACTGATAAAGTTATATTAAGCTTATATAGGACCCTGCTTGGACCATACCCAAGAGCATTGTGTTTAGGTCTAGTTGTCTCCAACTATAAAGAGACAGAAATAGGAGGGAAAGTTAAGAAAAAAAAAACAAAGATAGAAAGTACATAGCTATCAGAAAAGAGCAAACAATTTGGGACAATTTCTTTAGATGAATTAAGACTTAGAAAAAGCCTCAGATTTTTAAAATTATCAGAGTTGAACAGGGTCGATGTGGTGAGAATTTTTTCTACTTGTGGTTAGGTTTCACACATTTAATATGGTTGTTAACCTACTGGATTATTTGCAAAGATGACACTTCTTTACTCAGTGATTAGAATCGGGACCTCAGTAACATGAGAAATGGTAATCTAAACAGCTTTGGTTAGTGATATTCATTGGAGAAACAGTAGTGACCAGTTGAGATACTGGAAAATTTTAAACACACCGCGCATAGAATTTAAAACATACTTATAGATAATTACAATTTATTTTCTCAAACAAAAATCTAACATCAGTAACAAGTATATTCCTGCTTGCCAATTTTCACTTACCTTTTCCCTCTTCTGAGCTCTAGATGTGAGGGGGCTCAGGAGAGCAATAGTGACAGGGCGAGGTACCTGACAGAGATGAGACTTGCCACAGGTGGAAGGGTTTGGAAGGAAAGGGATAATTGGGAGTTGAGGAAGCTTAGCAAACAGGCTGCAGTAAAGAAAGACTCTGGCTTAAACATTTTTAGTATGTCAGTGTTAGAAATGCAGGTCTCTTTTCAGGTCAAACAGAACCGCTTCAAAGATGTGGTCTTTGGATTTAACAGCTGGGTTCTTGTTGTACAATGGTAGTGTCCCTCCTTCCAGACAAGAAGGCCTAGGTACAAGTCCCAACTCCTCCAGAGAGGAGTCATAGTATGTCTGAACAGGTTGATTAAAAATAGCCAAAAAAGTAATTAAAAACAGGCCTTTTCAAACAAAAACAAAAAGAGCTGGGTCAGTTGTGGCTCAGTGGATAGTATTCTTGCCCTTATCATGAATGTTAAGTGCTTACTTCAGCAGCACATACATTAAAGTTGGAACAATACAGAGAAGATAACATACGGATATTTTCAAATTCATGAAGCACAATGAATGCTTTCCCAGCCTTTGGACAGGGAAAAAAATCCAGAATGGTGGAAATTGATGTTTGCCTAATCTATAAATTTACAATAAAACCCTTGAAAACCTTTGAAAGTCTTTTGCTGTCTAACTCAATGTATAGAAATCAGTCTACTAAACACGAGAGAAAAAGGACGGACAAAGATATGCTAAAAATGGTCAAAGTAAAATGGATGGAATGGAAGCAGCCTCATCAAGTATAAACAGCAAGATGAAACAGACCAGTCAGGTCTAAAGGCTTTTCTGTACTACACATTTTATCTAACTTTCAGTTTAAAGTAAAGTAATCTTAAACAAAACATCTACAAATTTATTTCAAACAAAAACAGAAATTGCTGGAGGAGCGACTGCAGTGAGAACTGTTCTGGAGGAGGGTTACTAGATTTGAAACGTTAACTCTGCTTTCTCCCTGCGGATGTTTCCAGACCTGCTGAGTTTCTCCAGCAATTTCTGCTTTTGTTTCAGATTTCCAATATCTAGTTTTGTTTTCTTTCAATTTATTTCAGGATGAAACTGTTATGAAACTTACCCAGGTACCTGATTAAATTCCTCCATTAATAGGTATTCCATTTCACGAATAAAATGTTTGTTCTTGGCAGAATTCTTTTCAGGTTCAGAATTAGCAGTAACCTTTTGCATTTTTACATCTTTTGCATCTACTGTACTGAAAAATATACAACATAATTCTGAGATAACAAGGTGTAGAGCTGGACGAACACAGTAGGCCAAGCAGCATCAGAGGAGCAGGGAAGGCTGACGTTTCGGGCCTAGACCCTTCTTCAGCACCAAATATTTACAGGCATAAACAAAAACACAAGTTGCTGGAAAAGCTCAGCAGATCAGGCAGCAGTTGTGAACAGAAATCAGAGTTAACGTTTCGGGTCCGGTGACCCTTCCTCAGAACACAATTTACAAATGTTATTTACTTTTCCTCGCATTTTCCTTTGGGCATTTTTTATGCAACCTTTCTTCATTCAATGCAAAAGGTATGTGCATATTCTTCTCAGCTGCATGCACGTTCATCCCTCTGCAAGTGTTGCATTCACAAAATGTGTAATTTGACAGGCCTTAATAGAACTGAATGATTAATAGAATGGTGACACCACTTGGATGATTAAGTAATTTCGGACATTGTGGGTTGATAGGGGCTGTTCTATTGGCCTTCTTTACAAGTCAATATCATACTTATTCTTCCTCAGAAGGCAATTACAATGTAATCTAAAAGCTCAAAAAGGTGGAAAAATAACTTTCAGAAAACAGTAGAATGAATCCAACGTAAATGCAACATCCGTAGCTTACAGAAAAGATTCTATTTATAAAATATTGGGGACACTGCAAAACTCTTCACAGCCAACAAAGGAGCTCTAAAATGTACAGTCGGTTCTGCTATAACACCTGTTCTGGAAACACGAATTGTCTATAATGCAACTAGCTAATAGGGGAATGCTATTTCTAAAACACGAACTTGTGTTGGCTATAACGCAATTACATCGGTGTGAGGCAACCCTCAAGAAACAATCAGAAGATAACAAACCACAGTCATCCACTTCTGGATTAACTATTTTTTGGCCTAACTCTGCAGCCACAACGGCACCCGCAGGTGGTGACGAAGACGACAACCCTCAGCCCCTGCATTAACAACACAGCAACCTTGAAGTCTTCTCCCCCATCAAATCATTCTGACATTTTTTGCAAGATAAGGTGTTAAATGTACTTTTAGTTAATTGTTTGATATGAATTAAACATTTATTCAAACTATGCGATCCTGTGTGTTAGGCTTTTGAATGATTTTTTTGGTAGTCTGTCCCTAACCCCACTTTTCCCATAGGTCCTGTTACTGCTGTAGCACGATTTTCTATAATGCGATGTTGCGTAGGAGCGCAACTATTGTGTTATAGCAGAACCAAAAGTAGTTATAACTGAATGATAGATTAGAGCAATCTTAAATATGACAGCAAGATCACATGAACAGCAGTGAAAAAAATAATCTTTGATCAATATTGAGGGAAGAATACATGCTAATTTGCAGAGTAGAACTCAACAGCTTTTCCTCAAATAATGACACAAGGATCTTTAAGTTCACCTCAGACAGCGGACAGAGTCCATTTAAAAGCTAATCCAAAGGGCTACATTTCTAACAAGGCAATACTGAAGTGTCAGGCTGGAATGTGCCATTAGGGGAGGGATTTGAATCCCCATCCATTCTGACTCAAAGTCAAGAGTACTACATTTGAGCAACCATTACACTAAATGGGGTCACTTGCCAAGATATTTATTTCCCATCTTTTAGCTGCTCAAACGTGTTGTTGTCATTTCTCCTTAGGCCTCTGCAGTTCTGTGATAGTACAGTAAGGGAATTTAAGGATATTGCTTGGTGACAGAGGAACATACTTGCAGTAAGGATGTTGTCTATTGAAAGGGTACATAGAGACAGACATTGGTGTTCCCACAATGTTGTTGCACCTATTCTTTTTATTAATAGAGACCACGTGTGGGGGGAGGATGCTGTTTAAAGTAAGCTTGGTGAGTTGCATTGCATCCGACAGTTCATACTGAACATAGCCACATGTATTCATAATGGAAACAGGTCAACAACTGGGCATCAAAGCAAACTACTGTTTGTAGTCTGATTGGTGCTGTTACCGCTTCATGTATGCCATTCCAGTCATGGCTTTGAGAGATCAGAAGGTGCTCTCACAATATTCATCCTTTGACCTAGTCTTGAAAATATGATGTTGATATTACTGTTGTAGTTAGGCTCTGGTCAATGATCTTCTAAGATATGAATGCTAGAAAGCAGAGTTCACGTTATGATCGAAGATCAAAGGAAAGGGCTGGGCCTCCATTTGCTTAGATCATCGTTACCTGCTACTTATCAGTCAAAGACTAAATATTATTCCAATCTTGCTGTCGGGGCTGACATCGACTTCCATCATTTAGGAACACAAGAACAGAAGTAGGTCATTCAATATGATCATGGCTGATAAAACGTTTCAATGCTTTTTACCCACCCCATCCCCACAACCTTATATGCCACAGTAATCAGAAATCTATCAAATCAATCAATCCTTACCTTAAACACACCCAAAAACAGAGCTTCCACAGCTCTCTGGGGTTGAGAATTCAAAACAATTCACAGCCATCTGAGCAAACAAAATTTCTCCTAATTGCAGACCCAATTGGTATCCCTTTTATTTTAAATTGTGACCCCTGGTTCCAGATTCCTCAACAAGTCTTCCTTGAATCTGCCATGTCTAACCCTTTAAGTGTTTGTAGGTTTCAGTGGAATCACCTCTTATTCTTCAAAATTCTAGAAAATACAGACCTTGTTTGCCTAATCTCTCTTCGAAAGGGAAGTCCCATCATCTTAGGTACAAGTCTGGTGAGTTGTACTTCTCTGTAGCAAGAATATTGCAAGAAACAAGACTTCACTACTCCTGTACTCAAATCCTCTTGCAATAAAGGCTACATTCCATTAGCCTTCCTAATAGCTTGTTGCACCCAAATGTTAACCTTCAGTGACTTGTTATCAAGGACAGCCAAGACTCTTCACACATCTATACTCTCCAATCTTTCACTATTTGAAAAATACACTGTTTCTTCTCCCAAAGTGAATAACTTTACATTTCCAAATGCTGAAGGAGCTTTAAATCCTCTTCCACACCCTGTGACAAAGTCCTGAGAAGTTATCATCTTTCAACCCCATTCATTTCTCCAGTACAATCTTCTGATGCTAATCCCCTTCAACTCTTCATTCTCCCTAGTCACTTGTATTTCTAAATCTAGGAGGTTTCTTGCATCTTCCTCAGTAAAAACTGAGAAAAAATAATCAATTAACTTTTCTGCCATTTCTCTATTCCTCATTCTCTATTCCAAATCTCCTGAATGCCTGAAATGGACCCACGTTTGTTTTAGCCATCACTTCCTTATCGTGTATAGAAACTTATAAATTTTGAATCCAATTTTATTAATTTTGCCAGATTGCACTTCTATTCTCTTCTCCAGTTCCTTATTAGTTTTCTCATCCTGCTTTATAGAGTCAGAGTTTCCAGCATGAAAACAGACCCAATTCATCCATGCCAACCAGATATCCTAAATTAATCTAGTCCCATTTGCCAGCATTTAGCCTGTATCCCTCTAAACCCATCCTATTCATGTACCAATCCAGATGCCTTTTAAAATGTAGTAATGGTACCAGCCTCCAACACTTGCTCTGGCAGCTTAATTCATACACACAATACTAGATATAAAATAGCCTGACGTCAAATTTGTCTACTACTCTAATTAGCCTACTGCTCTGGAAAACTATGCCTGACACTCACCAGGAACAACTCCTCCACATCTTTAGTGCTCCATTGGTTTACCCAGTCCGAGTCACTCATGATAATGGTGTTGCTCATGCTACGCACTTTCTCACCTCCTGGTTAATATCACGTCCTGCACTACCACTACTATTTAGTGGTCTACAAATAACTCCAGCCAATGTCAGCCACCCTTAGGCATTTCTTATTTCTACACAGATTCCAGGCATTTGCAAATAAATTGGATGTCTGACATGGTTTTCAGCACCCATCACAATGTTACAATATGAACTGTCTAGCCTCAACAGAGCTCCTATATACCTTGGCATTCCTCACTGTATCACTGACATTTGGCCTGGGGCACAATTAAACATTTCACAACTTTGTTGAAACCAGAGTCTACAATCTCACACAATAAAAACTGGGCCCATGTTTCTTTTCCCCCAAGAGAGTAGGCACCAATAAATGATGCTACAAATACCATTTACAGTTCCTCAAGAACCACCGTTTCACTAATTTGTCCCACTAACCTCTAGATGGACTTTAAGGAAATAAACTTGCAGGATTACGGGGACTGGAGAATGGGGCTGAATGAATTGCTCATCAGACAGCCACCATAGATTCTTGGGCCAAATGGGGCTTTATAAAACTCCTTGTTATTTTGCACCATCATCCATTAATTTGTTAAGTCCCTTTTGTCCCCTCTCACTATGCTACTACTTCTCCTCACTTTGTACTTGCTTATGACTCCTAATACCTCTAATTTCATCCAGTTCTGACAAAAAAGTAATTTGACCTGAAACGCTAGTTTTATTCTTTTTTAACAGATACTCTGTAACCTGAATATTTCCAGCATTGCATTGTTATGCAAGCTTCCAATAGGGATTCACAATTTTAACCAGTTGTAAGAACAAATGGACACGGAATTTATCTTCAACATTTTAAAAAAATGCTCAACTGTGTCCACAGTAGTGTGTCAAGAGTGAGTCAAGGTCATGTGCAGTTTTCAGCTGCAGCAGGATTATAGAACTGAATTACAACAAAAAATGCAGATGTAATTCGATAACCAATTTGGAAGTTTTATATTTATTTCACTACTTATATATTTCATATTTAGAATGGAAATGTGTAACTTTTTTTTATTCATGAATAAGAATGTCAACGGCAGTTGCTTATGCCAAATTGCTTTCAAGAATCTGGTTAACTGTGTCTTGAACTGCTGTCTAATACAGTGTGGGTACACAACTCTTAGAAGCTTTAATACAAAAAGCAGAGAAAAAACAAACATTCTTTGGTTAATGTCAGCTTCACCTACCTAGCTTCAACAGCTTTCTTGGGTAGATGAGCTGGGATATTTTCTAGCAAATGATGTGCTATGTCAGAATTTCTCTGGACTGCATTTTTCAGCTCCTATACAAACAAATAGACAGAAATCAAAACTAAATTTAAAACAATTGCCAAAATTATACCTGTTTCTGGCTATTAAACATATCCAAACTTTCAAAAGCAACGCAATAATGAAAACTTTAACAACAAATTCAAACAAAATTCATAACTGACCAGGTGAAAAAACAATATTATGCTGGTGAGATTTCAGCAAACTAATTTAGCAAATCAAAATTTCATACCTTGTTACGTAACAGACATTTTACATAAACAGAAATAGCATTAGCAGCTGTTTGATAATTCTTTGAGATGAATGCAAGGTCTTTCAAATTTGACACAGATTAAGATCTCAATTAAGTGTGATCCAGCTAATGTTCCAACAGCATACGGGAGCATCTGCTATTTTTACCAACAGATGACATTAATATTAATCCCTTTGCAACGGAATACAGGAATTTCCCCGATCCCTTAGTATGTCTATCATACCTTTTGGTCTATTCCTGACTTGCGCGGAGTTGGCTAAGTACTGGCATATGGTGCTAAGGGCAAAAAGATTTTTTTTAAATTCCAGAGGAATTGCAACCAAAAAGATGAAAAGGTACAAAAAAAAGTTTCTTATTAGCCAATTATCCCCTCAAAAGAACAATAAGGCAAAACAGGAATAGCTTTGTTGATATTTTCTGCAACAAAACACTCACTGCTAACACCAAAACAAAGTGCAGTTTATCATGAGTAACCGACCATATCTTATCAAGAATACAAACCTTAAGAAAAGGGAGAAAATTTGGCAAGACAGTTGAATATGATCACACAATGTTGAGAACAGCCCATCGGAATGGAGGAATAGCACAAATGTGTAGAGACTTAGACTATTTCCTTTGATGCATCAAGTAGCTATTATCGGCATTCAACTCTGTTAGGTGCATGGAATACAACGCTGGAAACCGGGGAAAGAGAGGTCAAGGGGAGAAAAGACACGTAAAATGCTCCTTCTCAATGTGTTCCTGAGAAGTTTGCATTCAGAAACCAAGTTAAAAATACATATCCTGGACTGAATGTTGCCAATTACCTTCTTTTGCGCGCATTGCATGCTGTGCCCAGTATATTGCACTACTGGGAAAAAAAATGACACTTGAACCAACACAATAGAACATGAAGCTGCCAGAAATCTTCCTGACTAGGCAGGAAAGATTTAAAAGGAATAAGAGTGGTTTCAGCAACACGGGCTGGTGAACAGTCTGTAACCAGTCATGACGCACTTCAAGTTAGGGAGCCTGGCAATCAGCCTCTGAAGGGCTTGCAACGAGACCTGGTAATAGAAGCCAGCATGGTCTTGAGCAGCTGTCCTGAATAGCTGCACTGTGTGGGCTTGACTAGTTTCTAGTTGCTTCCCACTCTGAAGACCCACATCAGCTTTGACCGCATGAGCAAACTGAACCATGGGTGTCTGCTGGGCTGAGGGTTTGGAGATGGTGATCTGACTGAACAAGCTGAAGACCAGCAAGAGACTAAAGGCTCAGCTGTAGTGTCATCAGATACAGAGTGATGGCTATGTGGCTCAGCTACTAGAGGCCAGAATATCAGTCAGTCTCCCTGATTGCCACCTCTGCTTCTTATTCCATCTTACAATCCAACATATTTGCAATTTTCCAATTCTGGCCTCATGTGCATCCCTAATTTTAATTATTGTCCTATTAGTGGCCATGTTTCCACTTGCCTCGATCCCGAGCTTTGGAATTACCTCCCTAAGCCTAATTCCATCAGTCTTAGCACAGCCTTAAACAGCTTAGGGCCAATTTTGATTCTAAGACTCCCGCCAATTGCTTTGGGAGTTTATGACCTTGAGATTTTTATTTAATTTAATTATTTACTTTCACGTTTGTGTTGAAAGAGTGCACTCACAATGCACAAATTTTTACTTGAAAAGAAGATTGAATTACTAAATTGTGAGGGGTTCATAACGTACGTCATTTTATTCATTGCTTCCATGCACAAAGCCAATCTTTTTGGGAAAATTTTGAATTTGGGTTTGAAGCATGCACAGCAGGGATATGTTTTATTATTTGGCACATCTAATTAATTTACGTGGAAGACACAAGGATTAGATGCCACTACCATGTTTATCCCTTCTCACCTGTGCATCCTCAAGATGTGTTCCAACTATGCCTGGAGTTCTCAAAGGCAAAATATGCAGTGTTACAGCTGCAAATCCATATTCTCATAACACATTGAATTTCATTTAAAAATGATGTTAATAATTGTTTAAAATGCTTAGTTTCATGAGATAACATATTCAATTAAAACTCACATAACCCATAAGAAACAGTAAATACATAAAGATATTCCTAAATTGCAATAGAATCTAATTCCTTTGTAAATGAAATAAAATGGATTTACCTGGAGAGATCTCAGTTCAGTTTTTTGCTGCTGTATCTGCATTTGAAAAATGTCCAATACATCCCGAATGCTAGACAATTCCAGGCCAATCTTCTGCAGAACATTTGTAAGTGAATGGTCATTACCTAATGACAGAAACATTTCAAACTTGCATTAAAACAAGCTTGAGAAGGAAATGAATGTGAGCAATAAATGAAATAGCAAGAAGAGAAAAATTGAAGAACAAACAAAACATCTCATTTACTCAAGACAGTGGCAAAAAAAACTAAAAATGCCATTCTAAACTAATCCCATCATTTATGCACAGTTTGTAAACATCTCACGGTGTTGCAGTAAATAAGAAACACAGGAATCAAAAAGGCCAAAATTCAGAAACTGCCAGGTATTTCACAAAATCCCTGATACATAAATATTGCAAATGTTAGAGTTCAGGGATACGTGAGGGTGATTTAGTGCCAAAACTTTTCTGTCGTGTTCATTTCTCTACAGAGTATTGAGAGAATATAAAAATAGAGCAGCATGTCATTTCTTAAAATTCATGCGGGTGATATGGGCCTCACTGGCTAGGCCAGCATTTTATTGCTCATCCCTAACTGCCCACTGAACAGCCAAGAGTCAACCACACTGCAGTAGTTCCAGAATCACATGTAGGCCAGACCAGGCAAGGGTGACAGTTTCTTTCCCTAAAGAGCATTAATCAATCAGCATAAGAGCTTGCAAGCTTGACAGCAGCATTCCAAATTGCCAGAAACTGCTGGTTTAGTAGAGTCCGTCAGCTTCTGGTGCTAAAGATGGTCAAGGCCTAGTCCTTTGGGGGATTCAGTGGAGAGGCTTTTTCTAAAAATCATCTACTCGTCAGAATGTAATACAGCACAGAAACACGCCATGTCTGTGCCAACCACGATGCTGTTCTAAAGGAATCCCATCTGCTTGTACATGGTCTGTATCCTTTTTTATCACATTATTCACTTTTGTTGCAACTTTCAAAAGTTATGGACTTTCATCCCAAGATCCTTTGTATATCAATGCTTCTGCGGGTCCTGCCATTTACTGTATACTTTCCTCTTACAGGTGACTTCCCAAATTGCATCAGTTCACACACGTCTGGATTGAATTCACAGTCATACAGCATGGAAACAGAACCTTTGGTCCAATTAGTCCACGCCAACCATGTTCCCAAACTAATCCCACTTCCCTGCATTTGGCCCATATTCCTCCAAGCCTTTCTTATTCATGTACTTATCCAAATGTCTTTTAAATGTTGTAAATGTATCTGCATCCACCACTTCTCTAGCAGTTCATTCTATACATTAACCACTGTGTAAAAATGTTACCCCATATGTCCTTTTTCTCCTCTCACCTTTAAAATATGCCCCTTATTTTTGTACTCCCCCGCCCTAAGGAAAGGACCCTTGCTATTTACCTTATCTCGGCCTCTTGTGATTTTATAAACCTCAATATGGTCACCTCTTAACCTCCTACACTCCAGTGAAGAGTCCCAGCCTATTTTTATAACTCAAAGCCTCCGTTCCAGGCAACATCCTGGTAGATCTTTTCTGAACCCTCTCCAATTTAATAACATTCTTCCTATAGCAGGACCACCAGCAATGCATACATTTTCCAGAAGAGGCCTCACCAACATCCTGTACAACCTCAATGTGACAGACTTTCGAATAAAGGAGTTGGGATAAGTAATGAAGGCAAGCACGCCTTCTTAACCACCCTGTAATGCAAATTTCAAAGAACCCCTTGGTCTCTCTCTTCTATAACACTATCCAGGGCCCTATCACTAATTGTATAAGTCCTGCCCTTGTTTGTTTTAGCAAAATGCAAGATTTTCATCGAAGTCAATATATATAGATATTTATTTTGCAAATAACAGAGGTCCTAGCACTGATCCTTATAAAAACAACTGGTCACAGAACTCCAGTAAGAAAAACATCTCGCCACAACTACCCTCTGCCTGCTATGACCAAGCCAATTTTGTATCCAACTTATCAACTCACCATATATCCCATGTGATTTAATCTTCTGGACCAGCTTAACATGAGGGACTCTTCAAATGCTTTAGAGAAGCCTATGTAGGCAACATCCACTATCCTGTCCTCAATTACTGAGATGGAGATGGCTCAACCACCTCTGTGTGCAAATTCACTCCTCCCCATGTCTTGATTACCACCAATTAGGGCAATTGGAGGATCCCCTCAATCCTTCAGACAGGTCACCATTATTTCCCATAAAAAGAGGTATTGAGTAAAAAAGCTGAAAACTAACATTTACAGAGATTTGGTTAGGTCACTCATGTTACTTCCAGTCTGATCACCACACTTCCAGGATACAAAAGCCCCCATGTGGTCACAGAAAATTTACCAGAATGGTTCTGGGCTGAGGACACTAACTACAAGACTAGGTTGGAGAAGCCTAGGTTCTTTGAACAATGGAAGTTTAGGAGAAAGTTGAAAGAGGTGTTCTAGATTATGACACATTTAGACAGTGGGAACAAGGAAATAACTAATCCCATTTATTGCAAAGATTAGGGGACCTGGTTTTGGGTAATAGATGCAGGGACAATGCAACAAAATACTGTTTTTAAAAAGGTGAATGGCAGTGATCTGAAATTTGCTGCCCATAAGAGCGCTGGAAGTAGAGACAATCAACAATTTTAAAAAGGAAATTGAATGGGCATTTCAGGATAAGCTTGTAGGGGGGGGAAGAGGACTGAATGGAACGGGGTTGATTGTTACGGAATTTTTCACTACATACAATCGTATGGATGCATAATTACTAGTACTTTCCCAAAACAATTCAGGTTTGAAGAAATTGTAGAACTTTTTTTTAAAAGTTTCATTTATTAAAGCTTTATCAATTTCAAAAATGAATAGACAACTGAAAGTCATATCCAACATACACATGTTTTTGAGCTGCATAGACCTTTTGATAGAAGTTATCTTGTTGTTCAGTTGAGTTGATACATCTTGCAAGTCCACAGATGTCATTTCTACAAAATCAAGATGAAATTCAATGTTATCTCACCAAACAAGAAGAGAGGACTTGGACATTTAGTGAGTAAGACTTAAAGGATTAATTGCTTTCTAAAATATAGTCTAGTTTGCAAAAGATATAATTTAGTCTCAAGAATGCATGCTAAATTCCTTTTAAGCATAGCCAGTGACAAACGAGCAACCAGTTTATGAGGCAAGTACAGTTGGGTAGCTAGCTAGCTTGAACTGGCCCCTCTAGCTAATAGTAGGGAATCATCTCCGTAGAATGTCAGCTAGTATATGGCCTTGCTCTTGCTCACTTTGTGTGCTGAGAAGCAGTGAGGAGATGCTGTTCTTACTTTTTAACTGAATGGATCGAGAGAGCGAGTGAAAGAGCAAGAGAGATAGAGGGAGAACGATGCAACCGGAGAGACAGACAATGAGTTGGTGCATTTTAGACCATTTTCTCCTCAATAAACAAGGACAGCAGTCGGAGCCAGTGCTGGGGAGACCAAATGCAGTACTATTTACATCTTCACTGGTTAAACTACTTGAGATAATTACAGATTATCATTTAGCATTATTTCTAAATAATTAATTAAAACACAAAGATGGGATAGCAGGTGATATGCTGCAGCCAAAGCATGTGGGAGCTGATGGACACTACTGAAGCCACAGCAACAATACCTGAAGTACTTGTAGCTTGAGAAACTTGACACGGAGGCCAAGCTGTGAGCAATATTATCATACATCAGGGAGGGGGAAATCTACATGGACATTTTGTTCTAGAGGGCAGTCACATACCTTCTGATCTGGTCCATGGTCAGGTACAGGAGAGTTAACTAGAAGTAAAACAGGTAGGGGGACCAAGAAGGTAGAACATAGCAATATGTCATTCAACAAGACGAAAGCTGATCCGGTTGTGATCTTAACTTCATTTTCTTCTCTGTCCCCCGTAGCCCTCAACTCCCAAATGTAAAAGTGGAAGAGACTCAGCACGTGGAATTGCCCAACAGGTTAAAACTACTTGCAGATTGTATGAACGAGAGCAGGGGTTGCAATGCGGATGCGCAAACTGACCATGGCATCGTGGTACAGGATGCAATTCAAGTTGCAGGGTGAGGTAATAAATAGGAATTCAGTGGTTGCACTGTATAGTAAATCATGGAGATAGACAGCTCTCTGTAAGAAAAAATGTCCAGAAGGCTATAGGTGCCAGGGTTCAGGGGATCTACTCTGGACTGGTGGGGAACTTGCAGTAAGAAGATGGCAATTAAATTGTCATGATATATGTGGATACCAAAGACAAAGATAGGAAACAAGGTCATAGTACACAGTAACAATTTGGGTAATGTTAACCAGACTGTCCGAGTATTAACAGGCCAGTGACACAACAGAGATGGCCCTATGTCCAAATGCATGCAGCATTCAGAAAAAAAGAAATTAATGAATTGTTGGCACAGGTAGAACTAGATATGTATGACCCGATAGCCATCACAGAGGCATGGCTGCGAGGTAACCATGGCTGGGACCTACATATTGAAAAGCATTTGAGATGTTAAAAAGACATGAGACCAGAAAAGGTAATTGGCTAACTCTATAATTTAAATGTCATTATTTCAGTTTCAAGAGATGTTCTTATGTGCAAAATCTAAAATCATTTGGGGTTGAGATAAGAAATAAGACAGGTAAAAAGGTCACTAGGAGAAGTGCTGCAACAGTAGTTTCACTGTAGGACAGTGGAAGAAATAAGTGGAGCACGCAAGACACCACAACAATCATGCATTATTTAGGTGCAATTATCTTCATGTAGATTGGACGAATCAGATTAGGAAAGGTTACCTGGGAACAGAATTCATGAGTGCATTCAAAACAACTTCTCAGCGTTGTACATTCTGGAGCCAAGAATGGAACTGCTAGGTGACAATAAATTAACATGATAACTCGGTTTGAGAGGGGATGGTGGAGTGTGGGTTTAAGAGTTGTGTTTTAAGCTTGAGTATGGGTAATTTTAAGGATATTATCAGGTAGGAGTTAGCTAAAGTGAACTGGGGAAATTAGGTTAAGTGGTATAACACTAGAGTTACAGTGACAGACTTTTAAAAAATATTTAATAACTCTCAGAAGAGACGTATCTGGTAAGGACAAAAGCCTTTGGAAGGATGCATCATCTGCAGCTAAATCAGAACCTTGAATGACAGTGTAGCGTTTCTTCTGCTTTGCTACTAGTACTCACAATCAGTAAATAACTACACACAAAAAAAAAGACAGAGCATGGAAGAAAGCCAGCGGGTAACACTAAAACAGAGTAAGAGTTCTTACTACTATTTAAGGTGTTTAAGTATTTAAATGGGAAAGGAGTAGTAAATCAAGTATTAGTCTCTAGGGTAAAACACTGGTGAATTAATAATGGAAAAAGAAGAAATGGCAGAGGCTTTGAACATATATTATGTGTTTTCGTGACATGGGCATTAGAAAACATGAAAAAAGGTTAAATCATCACAAGGTGCATGACAAGGAAGTAACTTGAAACAATCGCCATCACCAAGGAGAAAATGGTCCTGGGATAATTAATGGATGTAAAGGCTGATTCGGCCTCAGGACCAGATGGACTGCATACTTGGGTCCTAGGAAAAGTGGTTGCAGAGACTGTGAATGCATTAGTTATAATTTTTCAAAATGCTTTGGATTCTGGACTAATATCAGAAGACTGAAAAATAGCAAATCTAAAACCTTCATTCATGAAAGAAGAAAGTGCGAGAGAATATGACAGACCGTGAGGGATCTATCATAATAGAAGTGCTAGAATTCATCATTAACTGGGTTTCTAATCACTTTGACATGAATGAAAAGACGCTTGTTTTCAGCATGACATCTTCATTTTAGTACTTATCTTTGGCAGGGTCCATTACATGATATCTAATTATGCAAATTGACTTTTATAGCAACATCAGCTTAATGACTGGGATATTACAAGCAGTCTTCAAGATCCGTCCTATTCTAGAGTCAGTTATGGTCAAATTTAATTGCACAGCAAGTTGAAACAAATGCACTGCACGTTCATATCTCTTGCAAATATTATACACGGTGAATAAAAGCAGAATACTGCAGATATTAGAGATCTCAAACAAAAACTGGTGGTCTGATATGACTCTTCTTCACAAGTTCAGATGTGATACATGAACCTGTTTCTCTTTTTGTAGATGCTGCCTGACCTGCTGAGTTTCTCCAGCACTTTGTTTTTATTTATCAATTTTGCAAGGTGCATATTGCTGTCAAGTGGCCTAAATTTACACTGCATTTAACAAGCAAAAGAACACAAGTTTTAGGCAGGAGGTCCATTGCCATTATCTGAAATAGGTAGGTAAAAGTCTGCTGCAAGAATTATAGTTATCTGAACACATTGCTGGTAGGTCACCGCAATACATATTCATTACTTCGAATTATACTTTTACATTTTTCAATATGTGTATGAAAACATTTTCTAACATTACAAATCTATTATCATGGCTGAAATAAATGCCATAACAAATTACATCACTTTTTACATTAAAGTCTTCAAAAATCATTCCAATCACCATTGAATCACATAATTTGTCCCAATAGCCTGGTTGTACATCATATGGATATTCCTCGTCTTCTTAATCTACAGTTTTAGTAACTACAATATCATTGTCCCACACGATGGAACATTTGATACTCAAAATTTAAAATTTGTGTGTGACAATTTTGGGTTCAGACTAATTTCACGTAGCTATTAAGTTACAGGCATGTCACAGCTGAAGGTGCTTACATATTTCTATTTTTAAGAAAGTGTTTTATCACCTTTCACTTGTCCATTATCCTTTGGACATTGTCTTTGGGATGTTGACTCATATCCACTTCCAAAGACTGGAAAAACATTACATCTCAAATGGTGAGCAAGGCATTGAAATCCTTAAATTAGGAAAGTCAAGCGAGATGGGTGAGAAATTTCAACTTAAAACCTCCTTGTTAAGGAGACCACTGTGGATTGTGAAGGCAGATTATACTTGCCTAATTAAATTGATTTTTTTTGATGAAGTAACAGAGAGAACTGATGAAGGCAATTCAGCAGATATTGTCTCTGTAGATTTTAAGAAAGTGCCAGATAAGACCAAACAAAAGGCTGGTTCAAAAAATTAAGGCTTATTGAATAGGAGGGATAGTGTGCAACCGGATTTTTAAAAAGCTTAATCACAGACAACAGCACTTTCTGGTCAAGAACAGTTGGATGAACCAAGGAATGTGTAAAGAACAGGCTTGGGGAAATCAACAGCTGTTTATTGAGGCCATTAGTAGCTGACAATATGATGGTTGTGGTAACCCATGTGATGAGGAGGCCTGGTGTGTGGGGAATGGGCGTAAGGACAAGGGACAAGGTGTTCAGGCTGTTAAATTATTTAATTTGATATGGAATCCTGAAGGCTGCAAAGTCCCCAAGTGGAAAATGAGTTGCCGTTCTTTCAGCTCACGCTGAGCTTTGCTGGAGCACTGCAAAAAGCCAAGACAGCGATGTTGGGCAAGGAACATGGTGGTGTGTTGAAGTGGCAGGCATCAGGAAGTTCAGGGTCATTTTTATGGAAGGAACATAGGTGTTCTGCACAGCAGTTGCCCAGTCTGCGTTTCATCTCCCCAATGTACAGCAGCCAACATGTTGAGCAGCAGACGCAGATTAGATTGAGTCAAGTGCAGCTAAATCATCTGACAGGTGTGCCTGGGGCCTTAGATACTGGTGGAAGGAAATAAATGGTCAGGTGTTACACCTTCTGCAATTGCATGGGAAGGTGCCATGGGATATGGGTGGTATTGAGAGTGGAGGAGTGGTCCAGGGTGTCCAGGAAGGAAATGGTCCCTGCATCGACTAGGAGAGGCGATTGCATAGTGGTATTATTGCTGGAATGTTAATCCAGAGACCCAGATAATGTTTTGGGGACTCAGGTTTGAATCCTGCCACAGCAGATGGTGGAATTTGAATTCAATAAATGTCTAGAATTAAGAATCTAATGATGACCGTGAATCCATTGTCAATTGTTGGAAAAATTCATCTGGTTCACTAATGTCGTTTAAGGAAGGAAAATGCCATCTTACTCAGTCTAGCCTACATGTGACTCCAGATCCACAGCAATGTGTTTCGACTCTCAACTGCCCTCTGGGCAATTAGCAATAAATGCTGCCTAGCCAGCGATGCAGTCATCCCGTTAATGAATTTTTTAAAAAAGCAGATAAGGGAAGGGAGGGGAACAGGTCTCCAAAGGTGGCAATCTGCTGGAGGTGGTGGAAATAGCGGCTAATGATCCTTTGGATGTGGATGTTGTAGGGTGTTGAGTGAGGACCGGGGTGGGGGGGAACGGGGGACCTAATACTGTTGCAAGCGGGAACAGAAGGGGTGAGGGCCAAAGTGTGGGAGATGGATTGGATATGGCCAAGGGCCCTGTCAACTATGATACTGGGAAATCCTCCGTTGAGGGAGAAGGTGGACATCCATTGTAGAAGCTACCATCATCAGAACAGATGCGGGGAAGGAGAAACTGAGAGAACGGAAGAGTCTTCACAAGAAATGGGGCGAAAGGATGTATAGTCAAGGTAACTGTCGGGGTCTGTGCATTTATATTGGAAATTGGTGGCCAACCTATCCCCAGAAATGGAAACAGTCATGTCAAGAAAGGGATAACAAGCATGGGGCTGGATGAACGCAGCAGGTCAAGCAGCATCATAGGAGCAGGAAAACTTGACGTTTTGGGCCTAAACCCTTCATCAGAAATCATTTCTGATGAAGGGTT
>JAHRHZ010000248.1:24212648-24225234 GCA_024137785.1 Ginglymostoma cirratum | reverse complement strand
TCTGTAAGTTTTACAATACTCATGGACAAAGATGAGAGTGGTCCTAAAGGAAGAGTTCTAAACTGGGGGAAGGCCAACTATACCAAAATTCGGCAGGATCTGGGGAATATAGATCGGGAGAAACTGTTTGAAGGTAAATCCACATGTGATATGTGGGAGCTTTTAAAGAGAGGTTGATTAGCTTGCAGGAGATACATGTTCTTGTGAAAATGAGGGATAGAAATGGCAAGATTAGGGAACCATGGATGACAGGTGAAATTGTGAGACTAGCTAAGAGGAAAAAGGAAGCACACAAGGTCTAGGCGACTGAAGACAGATGAAGCTTTGGAAGAATATCGGGACTGTAGGGCGAATCTGAAACGAGGAATTAAGAGGGCTAAAAGGGGACATGAGATATCTTTAGCAAACATGGTTAAGGAAAATCCCAAAGCCTTTTATTCATATATAAAGGGCAAGAGGGTTACTAGAGAAAGGATTGGCCCACTTAAGGACAAAGAAGGAAAGTTATGCGTTGAGTCAGAGAAAATGGGTGACATTCTTAACAAGTACTTTGCATCGGTATTCACCAAGGAGAGGGGCATGACGGATGTTGAGGTTAGGGATAGATGTTTGATTACTCTAGGTCAAGTCGGCATAAGGAGGGAGGAAGTGTTGGGTATCCTAAAAGGCATTAAGTTGGACAAGTCCCCAGGTCCTGATGGGATTTATCCCAGGTTATTGAGGGAAGCGAGAGAGGAAATAGCCGGGGCCTTAACAGATATCTTTGCAGCATCCTTAAACACGGGTGAGGTCCCGGAGGACTGGAGAATTGCTAATGTGGTCCCCTTGTTTAAGGGTAGCAGGGATAATCCAGGTAATTATCGACCGGTGAGCCTGACATCAGTGGTAGCTGCTGGAGAAGATACTGAGGGTTAGGATCTATTCCAATTTGGAAGAAAATGGGCTTATCAGTGATAGACAACATGGTTTTGTGCAGGAGGTGTCATGTCTTACCAACTTAATACAATTCTTTGAGGACGTGACAAAGTTGATTGATGAGGGAAAGGCTGTAGATGTCATATACATGGGCTTCAGTAAGGTGTTTGATAAGGTTCCCCATGGCAGGCTGATGGAGAAAGTGAAGTCGCATGGGGTCCAGGGTGTACTAGCTAGATGGATAAAAAACTGGCTAGGCAACAGAAGACAGAGTAGTAGTGGACGGGGGTTTCTCAAATTGGAGACCTGTGACCGGTGGTGTTCCACAGGGATCTGTGCTGGGACCACTGTTGTTTGTGATATACGTAAACGATTTGGAAGAAGGTATAGGTGGTCTGATTAGCAAGTTTGCAGATAACATGAAGATTAGTGGAGTAGCAGATAATGAAGGGGACTGTCAGAGATTACAGCAGAATATAGATAGATTGGAGAGTTGGGCAGATAAATGGCAGATGGAGTTCAATCCGGGCAAATGCGAGGTGATGCATTTTGGAAGATCTAATTCAAGAGCAATCCATACAGTAAATGGAAAAGTCCTGGGGAAAATTGATGTACAGAAAGATCTGGGTGTTCAGGTCCATTGTTCCCTGAAGGTGGCAATGCAGGTCGATAGAGTGGTCAAGAAGGCATACGGCATGCTTTCCTTTATTGGACGGGGTATTGACTACAAGAGTTGGCAGGTCATGTTACAGTTGTATAAGACTTTGGTTCGGCCACATTTAGAGTGCTGCGTACAGTTCTGGTCGCCACATTACCAAAAGGACGTGGATGCTTTGGAGAGGGTGCAGAGGAGGTTCACCAGGATGTTGCCTGGTATGGAGGGCGGTAGCTATGAAGAAAGGTTGAGTAGACTAGGATTATTTTCATTAGAAAGACGGAGATTGAGGTCTACAAAATCATGAGGGGTATAGACAAGGTGGATAGCAAGAAGCTTTTTCCCCCAGAGTGGGGGACTCAATTACTAGGGATCATGAGTTCAAAGTGAGGAGGAAAGTTTACGGGATATATGCGTGGAAAGTTCTTTACGCAGAGGGTGGTGGGTGCCTGGAATACGTTGCCAGCGGAGGTGGTAGACGCAGACATGTTAGTGTCTTTTAAGATGTATCTGGACAGGTACATGGATGGACAGGGAGCAAAGGGATACAGACCCTTAGAAAATAGATGACAGGTTTAGAAAGAGGATCTTGATCGGTGCAGGCTTGGAGGGCCGAAGGGCCTGTTCCTGTGCTGTAATTTTCTTTGTTCTCTGTTCTTTGGAAGGAAGAAGTTGGTGATGGACCAGGTGAAAGGAAGGGCAGGATGAAAATCAGAAGTAAAATTGACAAGCTTCTCCAATTCCAGGACAGAGGGGGAAGAAGCACCAATGAAGCAACTTCTGGTAGATGGTTGTTCTTCACACTGGAGGGTGGGAGACACTTTCCCAAGGATCAGTGCTAGATTGCTTCTTTTTGCTGTATAAATCACTTGGATCTTAAAATACACAGGCAAATTTCAAAATTTGCTAATGATACCAAACTTACAAGAGAGCAAACTGGGAGAATGTTCTCAAAATGCCTGTCACAGGTCAGAGAAAATAGCAGAATGGCTGACAAGTAGCAAATGGAATATAATACAAAAAGCATAATGAAATTTAGCTGAAAGGATGGGGAGTGGCAATACAAAAACTTAAATAATTTAGAAAAAGTGGGCAGGAGCAGAGGCACTCAGGGGTGCACATGCACTGATCTTTGAATGTGACAGGATGTAGTAAGAGAGTGGTTAGTAAAACAATTTTTACAAAGCCTATGATTCAAAGAGGCATTGAATGTAAAAACAGGAAGACATGTCGACCCCTATGGAAAGCTCTCAGGCCCCGACTAGATTATTGTAGTGAAATAACATTTGCTGGCATCATAACACGAATACTATGCAGATCAGAAACTAGGAATTCTGCAGCGAGTAACTCACACTCCAAAGTCCATCCAACATCTACAAAGCACAAGTCTAGAGTGTGGTGTAACTCCAGCAACTCAAAAAGCTCAATGCCATCCAGAACAAAGTAGCCCATTTGATTGCACTCCAACCTCCAACTTTCATATTCACTTCCTCCACTACTGGCACAGAGTAGCAGCAGTGTGTACCATCTAAAGATGCATTGCAACAAATCACTACGGCTCCTTCAACATCAGCTTCCAAACCTACCACCTCTGCCATCAAGAAGGACAAGGGTAGCAAATACCTGAGAACACCACCACCAGCAGATTCTACTGCAAGCCATAAATCAACCCAACTTAGAAATATAGTATCACTGGGTCACATCTTTGAACTCCCTTTCTAACTGCTCTATGGGTGTACCTATATCCCATGGACCTCTGCAGTTCGCTGCCACTTTCTCAAGGCAACTGAGAATGGACAATAAATGCTGGCCTAGTCAGTGACATCCACACCCCATAAACAAAAAAGAAAAATAGCCATGGCCCATTCTTTATAACCTTGCCTACTTCAATATCCCAATTCCATCAGTTTATAGCTTCCGCCCTGGGTCAGTTGATAGCAATCTAACTTGTCAATCAGGTCGTTCAAGTTCAAACCCCATTCCAGGGCTTAAGCACAAAACCAAGGCTAACACTCCAGTTCTGAGGGACTGCTACAATTCCAGTCTTTTCGACGTGATGTTAAACTAAGTGTCCACCTCCCTGCATTGGTGAAAGTAAAAGACATCCATGGCATTATTTCAAAGAAGTACAGGGAGCAATGCCCAATGCCTTGACCAATACTTAATGCTCAAACATCACAAAAAACATCAGATTATTTTGCAACAGGAAACATGTTTTTGGGCTGACAGGAACATCTTGTTAGTGGTGAACACTACTGGTGTTGTTACTGCATAGCAGATTCACCTGTTCCTCAATTGTTTGAGATACATTATCTGAGGTAGACTGGGCATTCGGGACCAGAAGATCTTATTGCCATTCTTAAGTATGCAACATACAGCAAGGAACAAAATCTGATCAGGGAGCCATTATCCTTTAGCATCATAATAATGCACCAATTTCAGCATCAAGACTACATGGCCAATGAATGGCCTGGACCATACTTAGAAGGGTGTTTAAAATACCAATTTTACAGTGCTTAGAACTGTGGAATCCTAACGTGTATAATGACCAGCAAAGGTAGGTTTGTGGTAGACATTAATAGATTGATTGGTTTTTCTCTTAAATTGGTCTTCTTGTGAATAGTCCTAGAGTCATAGAGATGAAAGCACAGAAACAGACCCTTCAGTCCAACTCATCCATGCCGACCAGATATACATTCTTAAGTCTAGTCACGTGTCAGCAGTTGGCCCATATCCCTCTAAACCATTCCCATTCATATTTATGAGGCATCTGGATGGGTATGTTGTTATTGTACCAGCCTCCACCACTGCCTCTGGCAGTTCATTCCATACACGCACCACCCTCTGCATGAAAAAGTTGCCGCTTAGGTCCCTTTTGAATCTTTTCTCTCTTACCTTAAATTTATGTCCTCTAGTTTTGGACTCCCTCCACCGTGGGGAAAAGACCCTGTCTGTTCACCCTATCCATGCCCCTCATGATTTTATAAACCTCTAAAAAGGTCACCCCTCAGCTTCTGACACTTCAGGGAAAATAGTCCCAGTGCATTCAGCCTCTCCCTTTGGCTCAAACCCTCCAATCCTGGTAACATCCTTGTAAATCTTTTCTGAACCCTTTCAAATTTCACAACATCCTTCCTATAGGAGGGAGGATACAACTGCACGCAGCTTTCCAAAAGTGGCCTAACGAATATCCTGCACAGCCGCAACATGACCTCCCAACTCCTATACTCCATGCACTGACCGCCAAAGGCGAGAATATCAAATGCTTTGTTCACTATCCTATCTATTTGCAACTATAAAGGAACTATAAATCTGCACTTCTAGTTCTCTTTGTTCAGCAACACTCCCCAGGACCTTATCATTAAGTGTACAAGTCCTGCCCTGATTTGCCTTTCCAAAACACAGCACCTCACATTTTTCTAGATTAAACTCCATCTGCCACTCCTCGGCCGATTGGCCCATCTGATCAAGATCCCATTGTACTATGAGGTAACATTTTTGCTGTCCACTACGCCTCCAATTTTGGTGTCATCTGCAAACTTACTAACCATACCTCCCATGTTCACATCTAAATCATTCATATAAAGGTTCAACAAAATGTCTTTTTTCAGCAACGCTCAAGTTCTGCACAAGCAATCATTTATTTTGTTAATACTGGCAAGGTACTGAATGCCACTTTGCTGTAGTGTAGAGGCTCAAGTGTTCCGTAGATCCAGAGAGCAATGCTGTCAGGAGCTGTTGAGTTCACCCATGATGGTAAGATTGGAGAGGAGGAAGCAAATAAAAGTGCAATCCAAAAGCATTACATCTAAGCTGCAAGTGCGCCATTGGATGCCTAAGGGCAAGAGTCTTTAACGACCTTGACATCTGCGCTTTTACCAAAATCCTTATGTACAAGGCAGTCATTCTTCCATCTCGCTCCAAAAGCCGGGACCACATCTATATCTACATCACCTCAATCCTCTTGAGATACCAGCATCAGGATAGGCTTACTAACAGTGTTACTGAAGCGGCTAGCAGGGTTAGCGTGGAGACCACTATCGTCCAAAACCAACTCTGCTGAGTTGGCCACAAGCTTAGCATGCCTGAATTCTGACTATCAAAACAGATTTTCTTTGCCCAGTTCAAGGAAGGCACTTGAATGAAAGGTGGACAAAAGCAAGCCTTTCAGCGATTCCCTGAAGGCTTTCCTTAAGAAATGTAACAGGTGTCAACGTACGGGAGACCCTCGTTCAGAGAAACCAACTTGGAGAAAACTCCTGTATGAAGGGACATAATTCTTCAAGAACACCATCAGCCAGAGGAAGTATGGAAAAGGAACCAGAAGAAGGAATGCCAACAATATCAATGTCAAGGACCAGTTATATTTGGAAGGTGTTTTGGGAAATGTGAGGTTAGAGATACGGCTCAAGGATCAGGCTCATCAGTAATGCAAGGACCCACATAATCCATCACAAATGACATGAGGAATTTCCTTGGTGGACAATCATACTCCACAGTACTGAGTGATTGACGACGATAACTATAGTAAATCCCATTGTCCAATTCCAGTACAATGGCAAAGCCTAAAGTCTTTATACATCTTGATAATAAATTATCTATTGTACTGTCATTTGTTAAGTTCAAGTGAATGTAAATGATATTGCAGTATTTCAAAGAAGCGTCAGAATGGCTATCCTGTCCGAGCAGATATTTGTCCCTCAGTCAACATTATAACACAATGGGCGATATAACGGATTACACACTGAAATCGAACAGAATCAGCGGCAATAATACATTCCTACCAAATGAGCTCAATGCATTCATTCTATACTCATTTTGAACAGATGGTCAGTGAAAAGATCATAGAACAGATCATCTATCATAGAATCTCTGCTGTGTGGAAACAGGCCCTTCGGCCCAACAACACCCTCAGAGCATTCCACCCAGACCTATCACCCTAATCTACACATCCCTGAACACTACAGGCAATTTAGCATGGCCAATCCACCTAGTTAGCACACCTTTGGATTGTGGGAGGAAACCCACGCAGACATGGGGAGAATGTGCAAACTCCACACAGACAGTCACCCGAGGGTGGAATTGAACCTGGGTCCCTGGCGATGTGAGGCAGCAGTGCTAACTACCGAGCCACCATGTTGCCCCATAATAAACATCCACAGAGAACAAACTGTACTGCGATTTAAAATCCAGGGCATTAAGCCTCCATTAAGCACCATGAGCCTGACAAAATAGATATAACTTCCATGATATCCAATTGGCATGAGCTTGGTATAAACATTTGAAATTCATTGGTTTAGATAGATGGAGTAACTGGAGAAAACGACTTGTTTTTATGATAATCGGGGTTTAAGCAGCTGTTTGCAGTACATTCTGTGCATTGTAACATTTTCCCTGATATTCCAGTGCAGACTTGCTCACACATGTCTCAGTTGAGAGAGAATGGTACAACATCCTAATTCATACTTACATCAGCATTGGAAAAGATACAAATAAAAGATATCAAAACTGAAGGGTTGTAACTATAGGAATATTGAAAAGGTTGGAGTTTATTTTCCTCAGAAGAATACTGAGAAGTGAACTCTTTAAAATTATGAAAAAGGTACAATAGGGTAGATGCATCCACTTGAGAGAATCTAAAATCTGGCTTGCAGATATGAGCAAGGTAGTCATTAATAGAACAGAATGAAACTGTACTTCAGAAAATGGAAATACCCATAAGATGAAGAAGGAAACAATGAGAATTTAAGTGGAAACCACAAAGGTGGAGCAGGGAAAACGCATGATGGCAACATCAGTAAAGCATCAACCATTTCAGCCAAATGGATCATTTCTGTGCTATTATTCTAGATACCATGGAAGTACTGAACAATAGCTGACGTCATGGACTTTGAAGTAATTTATTGCAGCCACATGATTATAAGGAACAAATAAAATGCAGCGCTTACTAACCAATGACAGAACCACTCACCAATCATCTTGTGCCCACAGACCAATCACACCATTCAGAACCCAAAGTGCTGGTTACCATGGAAACAATCACGTGGTTAACACTGACATGAAACAAGCCAAATCCCGCCTACACGGCTGTCTTCTCTGGCATGTGTTGAAAGCCCTGCCAAACAGAATGAATACCAGTTGATCATGATACTACCTTTCCCCATAGACCCAGATGCACCTGCATCTACAGTCACTGCTGCAGACACTAGATTGGTCTTCTCAAGGGTGAAGCTACAGAAAGTGACTGGACCAGTTGGAGTCCCCGGTCATGCACTTAGATCATGTGTGGATTAGCCGACCAGACTATTTGCTTACGTCTTTAACTTCTCCTCACTACAATCTGAAGTCCCCACCTGCTTCAAGAAGGCTACCCATCATCCCAATGCCAAAGAAAAACCACGCAGACTGCCTCAATGACTCCCGGTGGCTCAGAGCTCGATAATTATGAAGTGCTTCGAGAGATCAATCATAGCTCACATCAACTCTGCCCACCAAATTGCCTTGATCCTTTGTAGTTCATCTACCTGTCACAACAGGTCCATGGCAGGTGCCACCTCCCTGGCTCTACTCTCATCCCTGGTGCATCTGGATAACAAGGATACCTACATAAGGCGAGATAACAAGCATGGGGCTGGATGAACACAGCAGGTCAAGCAGCATCATAGGAGCAGGAAAACTTGACGTTTCGGGCCTAGACCCTTCATCAGAAATGGGGGAGGGGAAGAGGGTTCTGAAATAAATAGGGAGAGAGGGGGAGGCGGATAGAGGATGGATAGAGGAGAGGATAGGTGGAGAGGAGGCAGACAAGTCGAAGAGGCGGGGGTGGAGCCAGTAAAGGTGAGTGTAGGTAGGGGGGTAGGGAGGAGATAGGTCAGTCCAGGGAGGATGGACAGGTCTAGGGGGCGGGATGATGTTAGTAGATAGGAGATGGGGGTGTGGCTTGAGGTGAGAGGAAAAACAGGTTAGGGAGGTGGAGATGAGCTAGGCTGGTTTTGGGATGCGGTTGGGGGAGGGGAGATTTTGAAGCTTGTGAAATCCACATTGATGCCATTGGGCTGCAGGGTTCCCAGGCTGAATATGATTTGCAGCCTTCGGGTGGCATCAGTGTGGCATTGCGGGAGGCCCAGGATGGACATGTCATCTGAGGAATGGGAGGGGGAATGGTTCACGACTGGGAGGTGCAGTTGTTTGTTGCGAACTGAGCGCAGGTGTTCTGCAAAGCGGTCCCCAAGCCTCCGCTTGGTTTCCCCGATGTAGAGGAAGCCACAACGGGTACAGCGGATGCAGTATACCACATTGGCAGATGTGCAGGTGAACCTCTGCCTGATGTGGAAAGTCTTCTTGGGGCCTGGGATTGGGGTGAGGGAAGAGGTGTGGGGGCAGGTGTAGCACTTCCTGCGGTTGCAGGGAAAAGTGCCGGGTGTGGTGGGGCTGGAGGGGAGTGTGGAGCGGACAAGGACCAGCCTAGCTCATCTCCATCTCCCTAACCTGTTTTTCCCTCTCACCTCAAGCCACACCCCCATCTCCTATCCACTAACATCATCCCACCCCCTTGACCTGTCCATCCTCCCTGGACTGACCTATCTCCTCCCTACCTACACTCACCTTTACTGGCTCCATCCCTGCCTCTTCGACTTGTCTGCCTCCTCTCCACCTATCCTCTCCTCTATCCATCCTCTATCCGCCTCCCCCTCTCTCCCTATTTATTTCAGAACCCTCTTCCCCTCCCCCATTTCTGATGAAGGGTCTAGGCCCGAAACGTCAAGTTTTCCTGCTCCTATGATGCTGCTTGACCTGCTGTGTTCATCCAGCCCCATGCTTGTTATCTCGGATTCTCCAGCATCTGCAGTACCTTTCATCTCTACCTACATAACGCTCTCATTTATTGGCTGCAGCTCTGCCTTCAACACCATAATTCCAAACATACTCGGAGACCTCCGTCTCAGTTTCGGACCTCTGTAACTGGATCCTCAACTTCCCAACTCATAGATTGTAATCAGTAAGAATAGACAACGACACCTTGTCCACTATAATCCTCAACACCGGTGCCCCACAAGGCTGCATACTCAGCCTCATACTATACTCCTCATACACTCATGACTGTGTGACCAAATTCTACCCCAATTCCATTTACAAGTTTGCCGATGACACGACTATTGTAGGTTGGATCTTAAACAATGATGAGACAGCGTGCTTAGTGGCACAGAATAAATATAATAATCTCACCATCAACATTAGAAAAATAAACATGCTGGTCATTGACTCCAGAAAGCGGAGTGGAGGGCACATCCGAATCTGCATCAATGGTACCAAGGTGGAGATGGTCAAAAGCATCAAGCTCCTGGGTGTAACGATCACCAGCAATCTGTCCTGGTCCACCCAGGTCAGCACGATGGTCAGGAAAGCATACCACACCTCTATTTCCTCAGGAGGAAAAGGAAATTCAGCATGTCCACAAATTTTTATAGATGCACCATTGAAAGCATCCTATCTGGATGCATCACAGAGTGTGGTTTGGAAACTGCTTGTCCCAAGACCAGAAGAAAACTACAGAGAGTTAGTAGGAACACAGCCCAGTCCATCACACCAACTAGCCTTTCATTCTATGACTCCATCTATATTTCCCACTGCCTCAGGAAAGTAGTCAACATAATCAGAGACCCCTCCCACGTCACCCTCTTCAGTCAGACAGGCAGAGGGTATATAACACTGCATTCTGCACTCTGTTCTGCTACCCTGATGCACCTCGTATGGTATGATTTGCCTGGAAAGCCTGCAATACAGCACTTTCACTGTATTTTGGTACATGACAGCAATAAATCAAATCAAACATCGCAAATAAAAGATAACATGGATATTATTTCACTGCCGTCCAAAAATACTTCATTGCGTTTAAAGTGCTTCAGGATATCCAGTGCTCATGAAAGATTCTATATAAACGACAGGCATTCAGAACAACTCCCAGCAGTGTTACAACTAAAATGAAAAATATGGTATTCTACGTAGCTAAAATCCGTTTCATTGGACGGTCAACAAAAATCCCGACTGATCACGGGCCTCGTCCAACTATGGAGACCCTAAAGAGATCCACACACCCAGGCCATGCCTCCTCCGAGCAAACCCTGTCTCTGATCAGGAGGCCAGAGTCAGTCAGTCAGATCTAACATTCTCTGTCGAACCTGAAAATTAATTTGAAAATAAATTACAAACAACCAAATCAACGCCATAGTTACCTGTCCGTGTATTTATAGCTCGCCAATGATTCTTGCCTTCAAAAAGAAAAATAATTACTTCGTAAACAATTATTTTAAAGGCACGTCCGTTAGCAGCTCCGCCAGTTTGAAATTCCCGCCCTTCCGGGAGACAACTCGCAGCCGTGTGCTAATCAGATCCGCGTCGATATAGAAATTGTCTTAGAAATGTGATTTAATAGTTCATACACGAAGTAATCACAAAATATCAGAAAAACGTAGTTTTTCCTTTAAAAAAACGGGAACCTAAATACAAACTTGTCCGTTGCTATGGCGAAGCTACGTCATCTCCTTGGCAATACTCATGGCGCGGGCCGGTGTTTGGTGGTTGCTATGGTGACAGGCCCAGCGGAAGCCGGTGTTGAAGGTCCGTCAGAATCGCTCACTCTATCTGATTGCACAGAGGAGGTCCAAGTGGGAGAAACAGACGATGGCGACGAAATGTGGGAAAAAGCCTTGCGGCAGGGAGGTCAAAGGCCCAACTCCCTGCTCTGTGGGTTTGGTAAGTTCAGTTTTAAAGAAGGACCCGAAACGTTAACTCCGCTTTCTTTCCACAGATGCTACGAGACCTGCTGAGTTTTTCCAGCAATTTCTGAATTTGTTGTAAGTAAATGGAACATTCAGGTGACTCAGAGAGAGAAAGATGGATTATTCCATACTGTCAGAGTTACATAAAGAAAGAATAAATACGTGTTCATGGGCTTTAATGCAGGAGGATGGAAGGAGGATTGTGTTGGAGTGTCTAGTGGTGTTCCACATGAATCACTGCTGGGACCTCTGCTGTTCATGATCTCCGTAAATGATTCGGAGGAAAACGTAGCTGTTTAATTAGTAACTTTGCTGACGATAGAAAGATTGTTAGAGTTACGGATTGTCAGGACGATTGTCAGACGATACAGCAGGATTTGGATCAGTTGGAGGCATGGGCAGAAAAATGGCAGATGGAGTTTAATCCAGACAAATGTGAGGTGATGCATTTTGGAAGGTCAAATACAGGTAGAAATTATTATGGTGAATGGTAGAACTCTTAAGAGTATTGATATGTAGAGGGATCTGGGTGTGTAGATTCACAGACCACTGCAAGTGGCATTGCAGGTAGATAAGGTGGTAAAAATGGCTTATGGCATGCTTCCCTTCATCGGAAGGGGCAATGAGTATAAGGATAGACAAGTTATGCTGCAGCTTTATAGAACTTTAGTTAGACCACAGTTGGAATATTGCATACAATTCTGGTCACTTCACTACCAGAAGGATGTGGATGCTTTGGAGAGGGTACAGAAAATGTTTACCAGGATATTACCTGGTATGGGGGATTTTAGCTATGAAGAAAGGTTGGATAGACTGTGTTTGTTTTCACTGGAACGCAGGAGGTTGAGGGGTGACCTAATAAAATTTTATAAGATTGTTAATTGCATGGAAAGAGTGGAAAGTATGAGGCTTTTTCCCAGGGTGGAGGCGGCAATTACTAAGGGACACAGATTCAGGGTGCGATGGGGGCGCGGAGTTTGAAAGAAATGTGCAAGGCATGTTTTTCACACAAAGAATGGTGAGTGCCTGGAACGTGTTGCCAGAGGAGGTGGTGGAAGCAGACACAATAACTGCATTCAAGAAGCACTTGGATGAATACATGAATAGGAAGGGAATAGAGGGGCACGGATCCTGTAAGTGAAGACAGTTTTGGTATACGCGATAACAAGCTGTGGGGCTGGATGAACACAGCAGGCCAAGCAGCATCATAGGAGCAGGAAAGCTTAACAAGGTGTGG
>JAHRHZ010000248.1:24197337-24207648 GCA_024137785.1 Ginglymostoma cirratum | reverse complement strand
AGAGTCCAGACCCGAAACGTCAGCTTTCCTGCTCCTCTGATGCTGCTCGGCCTGCTGTGTTCATCCAGCTGTACACCTTGTTATCTCTATCTATGTCCTGCCTGAAAGCATAAAATGCTTGATCTCAATCACAGACTCACCACTCTCTGGGGGAAGAAATTTCTCCTCATCTCAGTGCTAATGGTCTACTATATATCTTTAGACTGTGATCTCTGGTTCTGGACTCCCCAGTCATCGGGAACATCCATCCTGTGTATACCCTGCCTAGTCCCGTTAGAATGTTATAGGTTTCTACAAGATCCGCCCAACACATCTCATTATTCTTAACTCTAGTGAATATAATCCTAACTGACGCAGTGTCTCTTCATTCATCAGTTCAGCCATCATCCCAGGAAATAGTCTGGTAAACTTTTGTCGTAGCCCCTCCATATGCAGAACATTCATCCTCAGAAGACGAGACAAGAATTTCACACAATATTGTGTAGTCTCACGAAGGTATTGTACAATTTCTGCAAGACATCCCTGTTCCTGTACTTGAAACCTCTCGCTATGAAGGTGAACATACTACTTGCCTTCTTCACCAACTGCTGCTCCTGCAAACACATTTTGTTTAAAAAGGTCCTTCAGCCAGCTGCTATTTTGCTGTGTGAGAGTTCGACCAGTGGCGCTTCTTGTATTCAAACGGGATGGGAAGATCTCCAGGCCTGCCAATAGTTGTGACCCCCATAATCTGGCACCTTCAGGCTTCTAGATTCCCACAGTGCTTCCAGTGCTTGACTGGTAAATCCCAGTTGGACTCCCTTAATCGCCACCAATAGGCTCCTACCAAGTTGTGTCAGCTACTTGCCTAGGGTAGGTGGGTGTCCATGCCATACCAACATCTTTAATGGCCACCTTTCAGCCCTGTGTTTTGGATCCTGCCCTGTTCAGTTCGCTGCTGTTGTGGCACTCAAAGTCTGCCTAAGGACTTTACAGGCTAGACCATGCCCAGTGTGTCTTTGTCATGTCTGATGCCTAGGTAATTGTCACATATGCCTGGTATTGTTCTTACTGTAGCTTTGTGTAGAATATTGATACAGCTGGATGGTTTGCTATTTCATCGGGCAGTGAAGAGTCAGCAAAACTTTTCAGGGTATTTAATCTCATTTAGGCTGGACATGGCAAAGATGATAGGTTTCCTTCTCTGAAGTTAGCGAATCAAATGGGTAGTTTGATAGTTTATGGGTAGTGTTACTGAGACTAGCTCCTTATTTCAATAAGTCAATTGAAATTCCCCAGTTCCTTCATGGAGTTTGAATTTGACTGTAGATCATCAGTCTAGGCCTCTAGATTGTTGGTGACAAAATCATTGTGCTATCATACTCGTTGCCATCCCTGTATTACACGCAACAAACGGGGCGAGAGGAGAAGGATAAGCACAGAAGAGCTTTTATCTGGGATAGCAAACAGTATCTCATTTAAATTGTCATAGTATATTTTATAATATACCAGCAATATGCAGACATAACCAGACAGAGTAAATTCAAAAGCAGGCCTTAAAGGAGGAAACTATTAAACCCTCAAATCCCTCAGCCATAATCTGGTCTTCTTTTGATGGTTTGAAATAATGAAAAGTAATCCTGTGATGTATTTTATGCCATTATAAATTTTTTTGGCAGCTAGCAAAATCTTCAGATGGTGTCGCAAATTCAGACATGGCGAAGCAACTTGAAATGGATATACGTGCTGAAACTTATGCAGATTTTGTGAAGACCCACAAAGAGTATGAAACCCAGAATTATATTGTACTACAACGAGAACAAATGCAATTGAAGGGCAACATCAGGTATAGGGTTCAAAGGGCCATGGAGCTTTATGAAAATGGCATAGAACAAAGGAGAATAAAGTAAGTAAATTTATGGTATTGCTGAATGGTTTTTGAATTTAATATTAAGTTACAAGTCTAATCTTTATTTATATACTCAGGAGAGGCAGACATGGATAAATGATGAACTGTCATGAACCTGATAAATGGTGTTGTTGAGTGAAAGGCATGTAAATGTACCCTGACTAACCTTGACCAGTTTGCAGTAACCCTTTTTTGCGTGATAAGAGACACAAAGGGGATAAGAGTCAAGGGGGATAAGAGTCAAAGGATGGTTCAACACAACATTATTGAACATTTTCTGAAGAAGGGTCCTGACATGAAACGTCAACTTTCCTGCTCCTCTGATGCTGCTTGGCCTGCTGTGTTCCTCCAGCTCCATACTGTATTGTTATTGAACACATTATCAAGGAAAAACAATGTCTATCAAACTCTGAGGAGCTCTTCACAGGATTCTTCAGCAAACAACCTTAAATCTCTAAATGAACTTCTCAAATCTACACCAGCTATCGATGCTGACATATGCTCCTAAAGATTCACTACACCCTAGCCACATGTGCCTACCCCTGTATTTGAACTTTTAATACCCATTATATAAGGCTGGGACACACCGTTCCTTAATCTTTGAGGGTTGGTTGATGTTTCAGGATCTCTCATCTAGGGCTGGTTCTGGTCTTTAGGTCATCTCACAGACGTGGTGTTCTGGGTCTGGTCAGTCTGATGCTTGCCACAAGGTACAAGGAATTGGAAATGCTGTGCAACTTGGCTGCCAGTCGATGGCTCTATCTGGAGATGTCATTGAAGAAGGTGTAAAAGAAAAGCCAGCTGGGAATCTAGGTTGTCCCTTTTTATTCTCCTCTTCATGCCTTTCTCAAAGATTCTGTGGCCAGTGTCCAATACTAGCATCAGGTGGGGGCAAGAAGATCCAATAAGGTGACTACTTTCCATATTTGGAGTTTTCAGAATATGGTTTTGAACCTTCAATTGTCAAGTATTTCCTTGTCATGCTCTGCCTCTGTCCTCCTACTGAGCTGAGTAACATCAAGTCTATGTATTCTTCTAACAAAGCAGGTTCACTGAAGATGTAAATAACAATTCGTTCTGAAACAGTGTGGTGATTAGCACCAGGCCAGTCTGGTTTCGATGGGAAGTTACATGTACAAGGTTTGGCTGCATGAATAATGTCTGTTTCAGCTCTCTAGTTTGCAAATTGCAGAGTCCCGCTAGGTTTAAACTTGGCTTCCATATTTTGAGCATTTATCCATGCTCATGGAAAAAATGTCAATGTATCTGTAATAATCCAGGAGGTCGTGGGTCACCTGATTACAATGGTACCTGACCTGCTGTGTGTAGAATCCCTGCAGTGCGGAAGCAGGCCATTCAGCCCATCAAGTCTACACTTACCCTCCAAAGAACATCCCACTCAGCCTTACCCCATCCCTGTAACTGTGTATTTTCTATCACTCATTCAGCTAGCCTGCACATTCCTGAACACTACAGGGCAATTTACCATGGCCAATCCACCTAACCTGCACACCTTTGGACTATGGGAGGAAAGCGAAGCACCCCAAGGAAAGCCCCACAGACTCGGGGAGAATGTGCAGATTCCACACAGACATGCACCGGAGGGTGGAATCAAACCCAGGTTCCTGGAACTGTGAGGCAACAGGTAACTGTGTTAGCAACAGCTAACCACTGAGCCACAATGCCCACCCACTCCTCCAGTCTGTCAAATATTCTTTTCCCTTTGGCCTCCAGCTGCCTGTAATTCAGGGGCACTGGAATTGTCTTCCTAATCTCCATCAGCTCATCACCTTTAAGATTCTCAGTTTGACCCATCATTTTGACGAGTTTTGAATCATCTTCTTTGATTTAGTCATAATTGTTTAAACGAAGGTTAAGTTACATGTATCAACTGGCATTTGTTTGTGCACAATGCCTTAAATTATCATTGGCATACTGCTTTTGTGCAAAGCATTTGAAAAGGTTAATAAGCCTTTTTAAAGTCCTTTAAATGTAAGTTTTTTGATCATTTGAGGCTACAAGATCTTCTGGAAGCTGAAGAAAGGGAGTACATGAATCAACTCTCCCTTTTGGGAGAAACACCTTTAGAGCGACAGGCAAAAATGAGACAGCACGTAAAAGACTTGAAGATGAAAAGGGAGCAAGAACGACAAAAGTTGGTTGCAGAAAAACTTGATCAACGGTTCAGGTAACTCTTTATATTGGCCTGAACGCTGGAATTGAGAAATTTATCCAGCTTTTGTGCAAACCTGCTACGTGTATTTTCTGAACGGTGAGAAAATTCATAAAGCCGAAGTACAAAGGGATCTGGGAGTGCTAGTACAGGATTCTCTAAAGGTTAACTTGCAGGTTGAGTCTGTGATTAAGAAAGCAAATGGAACGTTGTCATTTATCTCAAGAGAGTTGGAATATAAAAGCAGCGATGTGCTTCTGAGACTTTATAAAGCTCTAGTTAGGCCCCATTTAGAATACTGTGTCCAATTTTGGGCCCCACACCTCAGGAAGGATATACTGGCAATGGAGCATGTCCAGCGGAGATTCACACGGATGATCCCTGGAATGGTAGGCCTAACATACGATGAACGGCTGAAGATCCTGGGATTGTATTCATTAGAGTTTAGAAGGTTGAGGGGGGATCTAATAGAAACTTACAAGATAATGCATGGCTTAGAAAGGGTGGACGCTGGGAAGTTGTTTCCGTTGGGTGGGGATACTAGGACCTCTGGGCACAGCCTTAGAATTAGAGGGGGTCAATTTAGAACGGAAATGAGGAGACACTTCTTCAGCCAGAGAGTGGTGGGCCTGTGGAATTCAGTGCCACGGAGCGCAGTGGAGGCTGGGACGTTGAATGTCTTCAAGGCAGAGATTGATAAATTCTTGATCTCGCAAGGAATCAAGGGCTACGGGGAGAGTGCGGGTAAGTGGAGTTGAAATGCCCATGAGCCATGATTAAACGGCGGAGTGAACTCGATGGGCCGAATTGCCTTACTTCCACTCCTGTGTCTTATGGTCTTATGGTCTTATGGTGTAAAATGTAATGTCATGCAGAGAATGGGATAAATGAGAATGCTAAAATTCTGCATAAATCATGAAGTTCATTGGGATTATTAAGGCAGCTGAATGGTGCCTAATGATAGGACACTGCAGTAGACCATCTGATCTCTCCTTTTGAACATGGAGGATATGGTTATGTACTGCAATGTGCTGCATTTTGAAGAGGCAAATCAGGGGAGCTGAACAAAGACCTTGGAGTGCAGATTCATAGTTCCTTGACAGTGGAGTCCTAGGTAAATAGGATAGTAAAGAAGGCATTTGGTCTGCTTCCCTTTATTGGTCAGTGTATAGAGTATAGGAGTTGGAAGGTCATGTTGTGGCTGTGCAGGATATTGGTTAGGCCACTATTGGAATACTGCATGCAGTTTTGGTCTCCCTGCTATAGGAAGGATGTTGTGAAACTTGAAACGGTTCAGAAAAGATTTACAAGGATGTCGCCAGGGTTGGAGGGTTTGAACTTTAGGGAGAGGCTGAATAGGCTGGGGCTATTTTCCCTGGGGCTTTGGAGGCTGAGCGATGACCTTTTAGAGGTTTATAAAATCATGAGGCGCATTGATAGGGTGAATGGCCAAGGTCTTTTCGCCAGGGTGGTAGAGCCCAAAACTAGAGGGCATAGGTTTAAGGTGAGAGGGGAAAGATGTAAAAGGGACCTAAGGGGCAACTTTTTCACGCAGAGGGTGGTGTGTGTATGGAATGAGCTGCCAGAAGTAGTGGAGACTGGTACAATTACAATATTTAAAAGGCATCTGGATGGGTATATGAATAGGAAAGGTTTAGAGGGATATGGGCCAAATGCTGGCAAATGGGACTAGATTAATTTAGAATTTCTGGTCAGTATGGACAAGTGGGACTGAGGGCTCTGTTTCCATGCTGTACAGCTCTATGACCATGACTCTCTGCTTTTAAATTCACTTGTATGTTTTAAGCCATTCATCTAAAGATTTACATACTGAATTTTTAATGTGGGGCATGTCAATTGTGGCTACAGCATCAGCATTGTGGCCATTAATGGAGTGTATGCTGGATACTTTAGTGGCCAAAGGAAGAGATACAAAGGCCAGGATTTTCACTCCTTAGTTGGATAGCAGAAATTGGGAATTACCTTGGCTTGCAGTGCTGCACTGGAGAGAAACTCTGCTAAATGGTGGTGTAGCAGAAAAGGGTGTTGAATGGAGTTGGGTCCGCTGCCCAAGACACATCAGAAACAACCATAGGACCTGCCAAGTGCCTTTTGTGGTTTGTTTACAAGGTGTGCATTAGTTCTCTGGTAAATTTTTGTTCAATTTGGTCCTATCCCTTGACCCTCACACCCCTTTCACCTGCTCCCACACCTATGCCACATTTCGTTCAACTGACATTAACCCGTACCCTACCCATCTCATGATTCCTGATTGACTCTGTCCCAAAATTAATGCCAACTCATCCTAACCCTTTTCCCTGATCATCCATGGCCATTAATAGCAGCCATGCAAAGTAATGTCAAGGCACACTATGCTCTGACATAATGATCTCCATGCAAACTCACCCACTGGACCAGAAGCCTGGAACCATGTTCACATGAACTTTTAAAAAAAAATTCTAAGCATTTATGATAGCCTTTGCTATGTAAACTACTTATGAAAGTCCATGCAAAACATTCAGCCTCCCTCATATACTTTACGCCTTATGAAAATTAACAGTTGAATTCATAACCACATCAAGCACAGCTAATTCTTTAATTGCCTGTTTGAGATCTCACTTGGAAGTTAGAATCTCCCACTGAGATAATAGAAGATTGTGAAAAAAACAACATTGATAGTATAATAATAGCCTTTGAGTAATGTTAACAAACACCTATTCTAATTGCTGGAACAGATTTTCTTAACCTCTCACTGACACAATTGGCTTTAAAAATATTTTTTAAAGAGCTGAGGATTTAAATAGTTTCACAACTTCACAGTTCCACAGACTTAATCTACCCTGTAATAGCATTTATGATCATTCTAAAATTTTGTAACTCTCACACTTCAGATTAAGGCCCTTTCTATGACAGAAATGAAATCTATTTATACTCCACTCTAAGGTTAAATGATGCTATTGAGTTCAGGTTTCTAACCTGTGTTCATCACCCGTTTTATTCCCATAAAAATGGGATCTATAAGAAAGGGGACAGAACTTCTGGATCTGGTCCCATTTGCCATTTTTGAGACTTCATGTCATCTGTACATAAATTCAGGGAACTGAGGGAGAGGAGGGCACAAAGACAGAATTCCCAAATTGAAAAAGTATTTACAGGTGATTTCTCCTTCAATACTTATTGCAAATTGCTATGTGGGGCTGGGGTATTGATGAGAGAAATGCTTCATTTAACTAGAATTCAGAAGCCTAGAAAATTTCAAACACAACAGATGTTCTGGCTCCTGGCTTCCTTTGTGCTCACTGGCTAAATTTATTTGTGGGATGTGGGCATTGCTGGCTGACCAGAATTTATTGTCATTGCCCTTGAGAACGTGGTGGTGAGCTGTCTTCTTGAACTGTTATAGTCCACCTACTGTAGGTTGACCCACAATGCCATTAGGGAAGGAATTCCAGGATTTTGATCCAGCAATGTGAAGGAATGACGAAATATTTCCAAGTCAGGATGGTGAGTGGCTAGGAGGGGAACTTGAAGGTGGTGGTGTTCCCATATATCTGTTGCCCTTGTCCTTATAGAGGGAAGTTGTCATGGGTTTGGAAGATGCTGTCTGAGGATCTTTGGTGAATTTCTGCAGTACGTCTTGTAGACAGTATTCACTGCTGCTACTGAGTATTGGTGGTGGAGGGAGTGGACGCTTGTGGATGTAGTGCCAATCAAGCAGCAGGCTTTGTCCTGGACAATGTCAAGATTCTTGAGTGCTGTTGGTGCTCCACTCATCCAGACAAGTGGGGAGTATTCCATCACACTCCTGACTTGTGCCTTGTAGATGGCGAACAGGCTTTGGGGAGTCAGGAGGTGAGTTACTTGCTGCTGTATTCTAGCTTCTGACCTGCTCTTGTAGCCACTGTGTTTATGTGGTGAGTCCAGTTGAGACTATGGTCAATGGTAACTCCCAGGATGTTGATAGTAGAGGATTCAGTGATAGTGACACTATTGAATGTCAAGGGGCAGTGGTTAGATTGTCTTTTATTGATGATGGTCATAGCCTGGCATTTGCATGGCGTAAATGTTATTTGCCATTTGTCAGCCCCAAGCCTGGATGTTGTGATAAACACTTTTGAAGTTTTCTTCAGCTCTCTACTCTTTCATGAGTAAATGATGATTTTGTGTTGGTGATTTTATGTTTGGAAGTGTGAAATAAAATTCCTATTTATATTTTACACTGAAGTATTGATCTATATGAATGAGAATCATAAAAGAAAAGCTACAAATTAAACATATTCTAACTCATGATATAGGCCTGGAAATTTTATGACATTATTCACAAACTTACATATAAGCTTTCAATTTGACTGTCAGGAATTGATGCTCAGTGCAAGCCAAAGATATTAATATAGATCTGATAAAAAGCATGAACATACAAACAAATGAGCAAGAAGCATCATTAGGCCTTTCAAACCCTTGAGTCTGCACCGCCATTCAATAAGATCATTGCTGATCTGATTGTAACCTCAGCTCTGCATTCTGTTTCCCTGGTAAACTTTCACTCCCTTACTTAACAAGAACCTACCTACTTCGGCCTTAAAAGTATTCAAGGACTCTGCTTCCACCACCTTTTCAGGAAGAGAGTTCAGAAGACTCATAATATTTAAACAGTGACCGCTTGTTCTAGATTCTTCTACAACAGGAAACATCCTATCCACATCTACTTGTCAAGAATAATCAGGAACAAAAACAAAGTTGCAGGAAAAGCTCAGCAGGTCTGGCAGCATCTGTGAAGGAAAAGACAGAGTTAACGTTGCGGGTCCGGTGACCCTTCTTCAGAACAGGGTTCTGAGAAGGATCTGGGTGTCCTACAAAGGTTGATACATACGTATAGCACATAATAAGGAAAGCTTGCAGAATATTGTCGTTTATAGAGAGGTAAAGTGACGTTATGCTTTATTTATATAGGGCATTGATGAAACCACATTTGCAGTACTGTGCACAGTACTGGTCACCTTATTTAAGGAAGGATGTAACTGCTTTGAAGTTCAAAGAGTATATACCAGGGTTAACACCTGGAATGTGTGGGTTGTCTTACGAAGATAGCTAGGACAGGCTATGCTTACATCTTTTGGAGTTTAGAAGAGAAAGAAACAACTTGACTGAAACAAGATCCTGATTACTCTTAATAAAAACCAAAAGAACTGCAGATGCTGTAAATCAGGAACAAAAACAAAGTTGCTGGAAAAGCCCAGCAAGTCTGACAGCATTTGTGAATGAAAAAACAGAGTTAATGTTTCGGGTCTGGTGATCCTTTCTCAGAACCCTGTTATGTTGTCCCAGCAAACACAATAGGATTAGTGACTACAGCTGGGACCATTGATAGTCCCCAGATAATGAGTGTCACTAAAACCAGGTAACAGTCAGGGTCTTGCAGCAGGGACCTGAGGTGTCAATCTGGGACAGTACATGGATGGTAAAGGTAATGGGGTCAGATTGGAAAGGGGAGGGATAGGAGAACACCTGAAGGAGCGTGGGCAGATTTGGGAGGGGACCTCAATCAGAAGGTGGGCTCAATAGGAGGCATACCTACCCTTTTCTACCCGATCTTCTCCCTGATCCAATCCTTGACCTTTTGGCACTGGCAGCAAAATTATGGCCAGGCAGGAAGCTAGACTTTTTATGGTCAATTGGAGCAACAGTGAAAGTGGGCTGGCCTACACCTCCCCTGTCCCCCAGAAAATTTAAGACAGTTCTGGGGCCTATGGGTAAGCAGCAGGAAGGGAATATTAGATGTCCCCTGGCTTGTATGCCTGCCTGCAGGATCCCGTAAAATTCTGCCCAGAGGAAGGGTCACTGTACCCGAAACGTTAATGCTGATTTTTTTCTTCACAGATACTGCCAGACCTGCTGAGCTTTTCCAGCAACTTCTGTTTTTGTTCCTGTTTTACAGCATCTGCATTTCTTTCGTATTTTATAACTAATACGTATTTATTTGAGATACATGCACAAAGGTATTAACTCGAAATAAAATACTAGCTTCCTAGCAAGTATAGCTTGAGACAAATAAATGATTGTTTATTCTTGTGAGAGCAAAAAGGCTCAGCTTCTAACCTCCATTGTCTTGATATTGCTTATGGTTCTCCTGAATACTCTCATGGAATCAGAGATAAAAGGTACTGCAGATGCTGGAGAATCCGAGATAACAAGCATGGGGCTGGATGAACACAGCAGGTCAAGCAGCATCATAGGAGCAGGAAAACTTGAC
>JAHRHZ010000248.1:24132825-24196937 GCA_024137785.1 Ginglymostoma cirratum | reverse complement strand
ATCCCGCCCCCTTGACCTGTCCGTCCTCCCTGGACTGACCTATCTCCTCCCTACCCCCCTACCTACACTCACCTTTACTGGCTCCATTCCCGCCTCTTTGACTTGTCTGCCTCCTCTCCACCTATCCTCTCCTCTATCCATCCTCTATCCGCCTCCCCCTCTCTCCCTATTTATTTCAGAACTCTCTTCCCCTCCCCCATTTCTGATGAAGGGTTTAGGCCCGAAACGTCAAGTTTTCCTGCTCCTATGATGCTGCTTGACCTGCTGTGTTCATCCAGCCCCATGCTTGTACTCTCATGGTATGTGCTGTTCTCCATATTTTCCTCTGCAAAATCTACAGTGTCATCATCACCCCAACAAGTGCTGTTTTGGAACTCTGAACACCAAAGAATTGATGAGATCTGCAGTTCTTGCTGCTTTTTCTCTGCAACCATTAAAAGTGTTGTTTCTTACTTGGGTTGGTTTTGCTGACACATCCCATATATTGATTTTAGCAAAACTATCAATTTTGTTGCAAACACATCTATGATCCTCTGTAAGAATCAGGGCCTAACGGTTTTATTGTTGGACTGTTAATCTGGAGACCTAAGTAATATACTCAAATCCTGCCATGGCAGATGGTGGAATTTGAATTCAATAAAAATAATCTGGAATTAGGAGTCTAACAGTGACCTTGAAACTCATCTGGTTTACTAATATCCTTTAGGGAAGGAAACTGCCATCCTTACCTGATCTGGCCCACATGTGACTCCAGACTCTCAGCAATGTAGTTGACGCTTAACTGCCCTCTGGGCAATTAGAAATGGACAATAAATGCTGGCCTAGCCAGAGATGCCCCCATCTCGTTAATTAAATATAATAAAAAATCAGCTAATTTTGCAAAATTGTTTTTTCTGAAGTTGGCCATACCAAGTAATTGGATGTTTCAAGTCCATTCTCATAACCATCTTTCAAACAATGTATTCATTTTTTTTGTTGTAAAATCTAAAATTCTTCAATATGTTCAGTAACATAACTACTGCACCATCATATTCAAACCATTTTTCTCAAAGTTTAGATTATATCATTATGGTGTTCTGCTACTCCACTTGTGACTGATTTCTGTATGTATTTTAGGGAACAGTGTGAGGAGCTGCAGACAAAGCTGTCTCATCAACGACAGCTAGAGTTGGTCAAGGATAGAAAGGCGCAAATAGAGTTCAAAAAGAATCTGCAGGATCAGCAAAAGGAGGAGGAACAGATTTTTGAGGACTTGTGGGAGAAGGACCGACTTGCCAAAGAGGAGAGGGTAGAAAAGGAAATGAGAGAGCAACGTGAGAAACAGCAAGAAGTCCTGGCTGGACTACTGGAACAAATGGCAGAAACTAATGCTAAACGCATGGATCAGAAGCAGATGATTAAACAAGAGGCAGACTTGATGGTAAGAAAAGCATATAAAATGACTGAGAAAAGTTTCATGATATTTCACTTCCTTCTTTGTCTTGTTCTTAGCTCAGTTATGAGATGCTAATTCTCTAATTTGTTTTCTAATTCTCAAATGCTTTTGTTGTTCTTATCAATTTGTTTTTCATCTTGCCTAAAGGTGTTGGCTTAGAAATTTGGTTTGGGCACATTGACATTGTAGGTTACAGTCCTTACACTGAAATATGAAGCCCGTCATCTTGAAGGTCTTTGCTGCCAGATTCCTAGACCAGTTGATCCTTGCTGAATACAGTCTCTGGCTACTGGATGAACTTTGTTACCTTGCCTTAGTAACTTTCTTTCAAGACAGTTTGACTTTTTGAAATATCCGTTCCACGCGCATGGATTTCTGGCTTGATAGCACACAGAAGTGTGAACCATGGCCATGCCTTCCCCTACCTTATCCAGACATGGTGAATATTATTCCACCACTGCCTTGCTACAGTCAGTTAATTCAGTACAGATCAGGATTTGAACCTTGGATCTCTGTGGATCCATCTGACATTGCTGTTCAGGATAAACTCATGTATCCTTTAAAAGGCAATTTTTTATTTTTTTACCATCTTGAGCCCAAAAGGAATATTTTTGTTAGATTTGTTTTATATTTTTCTTTGAGCTTTCAGCCATTAATAAAGGAATATAATTCCGCTTTCTAACTATGGAAAATTCACAATAGGAAACATTTCCACTCACACTGTAAATCTGAAGAATTGTGTACAATTTACAGCACAGAAACAGATCAGTCGACTCTAAAGGTGAATGTTGCTGTTTACATTCTCCATGGACATCATCGCCCTTTGAAGCTTGTTAAATCATTGAGTTTAACAAACTATTATGAGAATGAGGTGCACTTCAGTGCTGAAAAGAGACTTTCTGGAAAATTTTTCTCCTTCAGACTACAGGCCAGTTAAATTCTGACTGCCAGAGGAGCCTGAATGCAAATGTCACTTGAAAGTGAGTTCATGGGCTGAATCTTAGCAAAAACCTAATGTATAGTATATTGCTCCCTTCATTGGAAGACACCTGCGACATTATGGGATTCTACTGCTGAGCCTGCAGCACTGACTTCATCTCTGAGAGACAAGATAACGTGGCGTCACCTGGCACAAATAGCATTTGTTGAATACATTTGCTGAGTTTCAGATTTTCGGCATCCATAGTATTTTACCTTTAACACACCTGTAATTGGATGATTGAGAGATCCCACACAGCTGTGTATTAACATTGCATAAAGTTCACAGAAGTTGTCACCTCAATGGCCATTGAGATAAGATGGCCACCCACTCTTTCAGTTTGCAGGTTCTGCTCCAGCAACTAATAGTATTTTGACAGTGTCTGAGGATATTCTCATCCTCAGAAACACTACCTTACTCAACTGGAGGAAATGGGATTGAGGACATTAGACTCTGGCCCTTCTGTACCTCCTGCACATCCTGATGGGAGCTCAAGCTGTGACTGCTGCATGTGGAGGCTGTTTGGTAAAACTTGCTATTAGTCCTGAACTTGTCTGCACATCTGTTGCTTTTCCATTTCCCTGGACCTTCGTTACATCGTAGCAACAGCAACAAAAACCCCAAACTGTGGCTGGATCCCTTAGTCATGCCTGCAATGAAATAAGAGCAAAATACTGCAGAGCCTGAAAATTTGAAATAAAAATAGAAAATGCTGGAAAAGCTCAGCAAGTCTGACAGCATCTATGGAGCGATAAACAGAGTTAATGTTTTGAATCTGATAGGACTCTTCTTCAGAATCTTAACACTTCCAATAGACTTGTGTGGAGAACATGAGAAACAGCACAGGTCCTTAGCAATGTGAGCAGTCTGCATTTGCATCACTCTCAAATTGTGGCTTAGCATACTCCTCTGTACAGTGGGACATGGAACACTTTCACAAGGAGGGCCCTGGAATACCTGTGCATGATAAATTTCTGTTGGACCTTATTCTGATGGACGCAGCACCTTGGTGTTGTAAAGAGACATAGCAGACTGTAGGAACTATGTGCGTACAGTTCAAGTTGAGCGGGAATCTGTTCGGTGTCCCCGTGCAGCCTATGGGGTCTTGCATTAGTATCGCGCTTTGTGACCCCCGGTGTCTCTTCTTAGGTCACTGGCAATTACTTCTGTGTCACGGAGATAGGATATAGGATATCTAGTCGGCATAGACGAGTTGGACCGAGAGGTCTGTTTCCTTGCTGTACAACTCTATGACTCTATGACACTCATAGATTCTGTTTACACAGCTGCTGGTTCAAGCAGTAGTAGATGGTTTACAGATGAGCTGTAGCCAAGGGCAAATACAATTAGAGATTCAGCTGGTAACAACAGCTTATTGGTGTGGACTAGTGACCAGTTATCGATGACAAAGGCCTTCTGCCTGCAAACAGCTATGTGACTGGTTCGCAGGTAGCTGAACAGCTTACAGCTGTGAACAACATAGGGAAATGGCATCAGATCATCACCAGCTCTGGAGCTTTCCCTATCCTCAAAGCAGTTTAAGCCTAGTTTCTTTTATCTTCAGCAGTTGCACGAAGTTGTGACCTTGAGTTAATACTTTAGAGCATTTTTGTAAATGTGAACTGGTCACTGTGCCTCCTGTGAACGAGTGAAAGCACCTGGAGAAGGAAGATCAAGAAGCAGCATTCTAATCAGCGCAAGAATTATCTTGGCAGGACCTGTGAATGGCTTTCCCAGTCTTGCCTTGCACCAAATATGCTCTTGTTTATTCCTTGTCTGTCTGCGTGTGTATGTAAAAGGGATTAATAACAGAAAGAGTGCTCACTACTTGAGTTATATGTCAATAAAATAAAACAAAGAGCTGCCAATGTTGGAGGCCTGAAACAAAAACAGAAATTGTTAGTTAGACTAAGTTCTAATGATGCAAAATGTTAATTCCATGCTCTTCTAATAGATGTTGCCAGATTTGCTGAGTTTCATCAGGAATTCCTGTTTTTGCTTTAGAGTTGTCAGTGGTTTCTAACTGTTTACCTGTAGTTACAATCTATTTACTTGTAATAAATAATTTTTATTAAGCACAGAAACCTACTGTGTTTTCTGTCAACTTTCGTCTGGCAGACAGGTAAAACGGGGAATCCTGCTTACCTTTTAAAATTTTAAAACTTTTATGACAGGTCCAGAAATAGCAGGACTTGATTTCCAGCATGCTACCTCAGTGAGGTGAAACAGGACAGAAAAAATCCAATGACTGCGCCCACCCCAGGTGTGGTTGCAGCCATTTTCCGTTTGTAGGTCACATTTAGGAATCAAGAAATTATGGAAGGAATCACAGGTTGTACTTGGCACTGAATCCCAGGCTAATCCTGGTCATCAAGGGCCCTGCCTCCAAATCTCTAAGTCCTTTACTTCCTTAGACAGCACATTGCTATTGATTTCGCCATATATTCCCATCCACTATCTGGAATTACAACTGCAGCTTTCGTCGTAACCCCTGAACCTAGTCACCATCACCATCCTGATGTTCACTCCTCCTTTGATGCCAAGATGGTGGTGCCTGCCGATAATTCCCAATTTCAGCATTCCATTTCCATTTCACATCCTCATGAACACTTATGCCAATTGCTATCGTTACTTGTTCACATTTTTCCCCACTAATGGGATTTTCCCTATGTTTGGAAAAAGAGGTACAACAAAGACTGTATAAAGACATCTCTGCCCACCCTCCAGCATGTTGACCTTTGCATGTAAAGACTGAGCTGCATTGACAGGTGATCAGTGCATAAAGTAGCTCCTCTGCTGAGCCAGCAGGCTAGACCAATAGTCCCAAAGGTATGTTAGGAGTTGTGGATGCTTGACTAATGGGAATATTGTATGCTTTTCTGGAAAATCAGGCTATGTCATGTGTTTAGTGATGCATTACGAAAGACGATATGCAAGAGTGACTGGCCACATGAGTAGAAATGCCACCGACATGTCTCCAGATCTGAAAGATACCTTGTGATAGCAATCAGTAACCATTTTCACAAGGTCTGCGTCAACAGGGAGCCTGATACATGCTAGAAACATCATTGATTCTTCCATTTCTTTTAATCATTTTTGTTTGGAGGTATGAACTGGGAGCTGAGAGGTTACCTTTGGAATGTTAGCAGCAGCTTGTGTTAACAAAAAGAACTGTTAAATAAAACAAACTGTTATTGGTTTTCGAAGGAGGAATACAATGCATGGGAGGAAATGGAATGCTAAAAGTTAGTTGGAGATTGTTTCTTGTTAAAAAGTGCTCTATAGATGCTTCAATACCAGAAAGGCCTTATGCTTAACCAGATATCAGCTGTTTGGCCATTAACAAGGTCAGTACCTAGGAACTGATTCTACCAAATTTGGGTCAGAACTGATGGTCCAATAGAGGGTGGGGCTAGAGTTTTTTTGAACTGTTTTGAATAGGGAGTTTCTGAGAGAAGGAGTTTGGCTCTTGATGCTAAAGCATGAAGATTTAAAAGTACCCTGTCTAAAGCACCTTGCCTAACGTCTTATCATCAGCTACTAGAGGTTCAGAGAATAGAAATTAAATTATATTGAAGATTCTTCAGAGTGAACTGGAAAAGGTGGCATTGATCAATTCCAAGATAATCCTATGCACCTGTGAAATAACACATTGTGGAAACTGCTTAAGTAATCTGGCCAGTTTTGTTATTTTCCCTTTTATTGATTTATCCCTTAATTGTGCTTGTTTGTTTGTCTTATGTGTGAGAGTGGGCGCTGAAAACAAAGGTTATTTGGTTCAAATCGTAAATATCAATTCAAATACCTTACTGTTTCAGTTTACTCTGCTAAAGCTACTATATTGTTAATAAAGTATTATATCTTTTGTTTAAGCTATAAAGGCACCTGGTTTATATAATCGATTATCCTAAAACTCCAGACTGGCTATTCAAAAGTGGTTAAGGAACACCGGGGTAATTTTGTTGAGCCTTTGAAGATTTTAATTTTACTGTGTTGCAATTCCAGGTAGGGAAGCAGATCACAGTAGGGAAGCAGTGTCACAGTAGGGAAGTAGACTGACTCAATGGTAGGGATTTGCTGCAGAAACCTGGGATGCAGAGGGGACAAAGACAGTCCGGGGGAGGGGTTGGGGAAAAATCTAACAAATGAAGGAGGAATACAATGCATGGAATGGAATACCCCGGTGGTCCTTAACCACTTTTGAATAGCCAGTCTGGAGTTTTAGGATAATCGATTATATAAACCAGGTGCCTTTATAGCTTAAACAAAAGATATAATACTTTATTAACAATATAGTAGCTTTAGCAGAGTAAACTGAAACAGTAAGGTATTTGAATTGATATTTACGATTTGAACCAAATAACCTTTGTTTTCAGCGCCCACTCTCACACATAAGACAAACAAACAAGCACAATTAAGGGATAAATCAATAAAAGGGAAAATAACAAAACTGGCCAGATTACTTAAGCAGTTTCCACAATGTGTTATTTCACAGGTGCATAGGATTATCTTGGAATTGATCAATGCCACCTTTTCCAGTTCACTCTGAAGAATCTTCAATATAATTTAATTTCTATTCTCTGAACCTCTAGTAGCTGATGATAAGACGTTAGGCAAGGTGCTTTAGACAGGGTACTTTTAAATCTTCATGCTTTAGCATCAAGAGCCAAACTCCTTCTCTCAGAAACTCCCTATTCAAAACAGTTCAAAAAAACTCTAGCCCCACCCTCTATTGGACCATCAGTTCTGACCCAAATTTGGTAGAATCAGTTCCTAGGTACTGACCTTGTTAATGGCCAAACAGCTGATATCTGGTTAAGCATAAGGCCTTTCTGGTATTGAAGCATCTATAGAGCACTTTTTAACAAGAAACAATCTCCAACTAACTTTTAGCATTCCATTTCCTCCCATGCATTGTATTCCTCCTTCGAAAACCAATAACAGTTTGTTTTATTTAACAGTTCTTTTTGTTAACACAAGCTGCTGCTAACATTCCAAAGGTAACCTCTCAGCTCCCAGTTCATACCTCCAAACAAAAATGATTAAAAGAAATGGAAGAATCAATGATGTTTCTAGCATGTATCAGGCTCCCTGTTGACGCAGACCTTGTGAAAATGGTTACTGATTGCTATCACAAGGTATCTTTCAGATCTGGAGACATGTCGGTGGCATTTCTACTCATGTGGCCAGTCACTCTTGCATATCGTCTTTCGTAATGCATCACTAAACACATGACATAGCCTGATTTTCCAGAAAAGCATACAATATTCCCATTAGTCAAGCATCCACAACTCCTAACATACCTTTGGGACTATTGGTCTAGCCTGCTGGCTCAGCAGAGGAGCTACTTTATGCACTGATCACCTGTCAATGCAGCTCAGTCTTTACATGCAAAGGTCAACATGCTGGAGGGTGGGCAGAGATGTCTTTATACAGTCTTTGTTGTACCTCTTTTTCCAAACATAGGGAAAATCCCATTAGTGGGGAAAAATGTGAACAAGTAACGATAGCAATTGGCATAAGTGTTCATGAGGATGTGAAGAATAACAGAAGGAAATTAAAAATACTTAAAATACTTAATAATGCTATGCCCTTTTCAAAACATTCTGTATATTTATCAACAGTGAAAGTCCAGTTCACAAGCTTGCAATCTATATTTGATATCCTGCATATCAGAATAATGAGGAACGGCAAATGAGTGTCTTATTCCCAAAGTAGTATGTAAATGAAGCAACTGCATTTTTGAAGTTGGCACTACTAGTTTTTCTGATCCATTACACTATTAATAGTTTCAGCAAATGTCTCCTGTTCATCTTTGCTCCTAGCTGCTTGATTTACACTGATTGAATAAGCAGCTAAGTCTAGGCTCATCAATTTTTGGTAATCCAATCAGACAACTTTTACAGAGTGAAATTGAGGTTACTTTGTTTGTCCCCCCCCAAGATATTAACATAGAACATAGAACAGTACAGCACAGTACAGGTCCTTCGACCCATGATGTTGGGCCAAACTTTTACCCTAAACCCAAGGTCTATCCAACCTCCACCCCTACCTTATACTATCATCCATATGCCTATCTAATAGTCATTTAAATGCCCCAAATGAGGCCGACTCCACTACCCTCTCCAGCAATGCATTCCACGCGCCTACCACTCTCTGAGTAAAGAACCTACCTCTGACTTCTCCCCTATATCTACCTCCACTCAATTTAAAACCATGCCCCCCTCGTAATAACTACCTCCACGCTAGGAAAAAGTCTCTGGCTGTCCACTCTATCTATACCTCTGATCATTTTGTACACCTCTATCAAGTCACTTCTCATCCTTCATCGTTCTAAAGGAAAAGCCCTAGCTCTCTCAACCTGTCCCTTCCCTCCATTCCAGGCAACATCCTGGTAAATCTCCTCTGCACCTTTTCCAACGCTTCCACATCTTTCCTGTATTGTGAGATAAGAACTGCTAATTTTTTTAAGAGAGGAAAAAACAATAAAGACTGAGATAACAAGCATGGGGCTGGATGAACGCAGCAGGTCAAGCAGCATCATAGGAGCAGGAAAACTTGACGTTTCGGGCCTAGACCCTAGACTAATTTTTTTTATGTATCTACTACAATGAGGACTGAAGTTTCAGCATGTGTTGTGATTGCTGGTGCCTACCGGCTGGTATTTGTGAGATTAATGTGCAAATGTCCCACCCCAAAGTCCCATGAAGTCACCCTATCACCCCTACAAACATAAAACATAACTTAAAAGACACTTTTGGAGTCCAGGTTGCTCTCTTGGCTTGTGATGACCATTTCCACTCTTGGCAAAATGGCCTACAATCTTCTGTTCTGTCTCTTTTGCGCCAGGCAAATGGAAGTCCTTGCTGTAAACCCCATTCTGTGATATGGCTGGCCTAGTAATGGGAAAGCAGAGGCTCTATTCTTTGCAAGGGTAACTGGAACTTACAAAACTTTCACGGTCAGAAAATGCTGTAAGATTTCAGCAGTTCAGGCAGCATCTGTAGGGGAAAGCAAGTTTAACATTTCACTGTGCATTCATTATTCTGATAAGTGTTTTCTTATCTATGGTGGAAATCTATTTGAGCAGATGAGGAATTTGGCATCAAAGTATTCAAGGTATTACTAAAGTTTTGGGAACCTTAAAAATGTCCATAAGCAAAAAAAAAACTCTTATTGAAGCTATATACTTGTCACAGAAAGAAAGGCAGCGTCTTTCAAACTTAGAAGATGAGCGGTTGGCACGGGAGAAGGCTCAAAAACAGAAGGACTTCTGTGAAAGTTTGAACAGATCAATGGCACTGAAGAAAAAACGATTAGCGAAGGAGGAGGAAGAGGAGTGGGCACTTGATACAAAGATAAAGGAGCAAGCCCTGAAGGAAAGTGCTGAAGATGTCCAAGAGCAATTGCAGAAAAAGGTAAGAGACCTGAATCATCTTGTACCACAATATAGGGAAAAAAAGTGTTTGTGTCATGATTGAAGTTATCTTGGTAGAATCATAGAATCCCCACAGTGTGGAAGCAGGCTACTTGGCCCGTCAAATCCACACTGACCCTCTGAAGAGTATCCACCCAGACTACCCCCTATCCTATCCCTGTAGCCCCTCATTTCCCATGGCTAATCCACCAGCCTGCACATCCCTGGACTTTGGACAATTTAGCATGGCCAATCCACCTAATCTGCACAGCTTTGGACTGTGGGATGAAACTGGACCACACGGAGGAAACTCATGCTGACACGGGGAGAATGTGCAAGCTCCACACAGACAGTCGCCCAAGGGTAGAATCGAACCTGGGTTCACTATGAGGCAGCAATGTTAACCACTGAGCCACTGTGCTGCCCCTTTATTCTTCTTTATTTTCTCCTATTTATTATTTCCTTACTTAATAATTCTGAATACTAGATACCTTGCACTAATTTGATACAATTTTGGATCCAATCAAAGTTAGTATCCCCTCTCTAGTTTATTTCATCCCTCTACATATTTATCTTAAATACGACCATATGAACATTCAAATTAGGAACAGAAGTAGGCCACTTGACCATCTGAGCCTATCCACTATTCATACCTCATAGTTGATCTGATTGCTCCACATTCCCTTCTACCACCAATAACCTTTCATCCAATGCTTACTAATCTGTAGATATATTTCTTAATCAACCTGTTCAGACATGCTATTGCACATCTCTGGAGCAGATGGAACTTGAACCTAGACCTCCTGGATTAGAGGTAGGGATACTACCACTGTGTCATAAGCGCCCTTAGTGGCTGCTTTGGAATGCTCTCTGTTACTCCAGGTGCAGTGCAACCTGATGCTCAATGTGACTTTAGTTAGATTCATCTACATTTAATTTTAATGACTGAACATTTGCACAAATGCTTATGTTCTAGTTTCTAAACCCATTGATGAACAAGGGGAAAAATCTAATTTTACTCTCAATCCTGTTAACTTAAAAACAATTATTTTTTTCCTTAGCTGGATCTCCAGAGAGAAGTACAAATGTATCGAAAATATTTGGCTCAGAGGGCAGATGATGAAAAACGTCATGAAGAGGAAACAAATCGGCTAATTGAGGAGGATGTAGAGAAAACGTGGGCCAAACGCAATGAGCAGGTGCGTCTAAAGAAAGAGGCTCTAGATCGCCTCAAGAAGGAAGTAATGGAAACACGCAAACTTCAGGTTCAGGAACGTTGTAAGTAATTTGTTTAGCCTCTCCCCAAAGATTTTTTAAAGTTAATTTATTAAATTATAGATTTGATTTTCATTTCGCTCAGGAAAACAAGCTGGGCAATCTGATAAAAAGAACTAACTCCCTACAAATCCCTGTACAGTTTAAAGTTTAACCTTTCTTCATTCCCTGATGCTTGCTTCCTAGCCAGATGATTCCTGAAATCGTATGTAAAGAAAGAATCTCTGTGCTTGGTCTGGTGAAGATGTTGGTTACCAGTGGTGACATGATAAGGACATGGAGGGCAGGGTAATTTGCTGTAGTCTGCACTGACCTGGTAGGGTCACCTTATCTTACTTTCTTTGCACAGCTGGATTTCCTGAAGGCTGGGAACACATTCTAGGCAGTGTTAAATATGAATCAGGCCGACATTTCCATTGTGGAAGTCCAATTTACCTGTGTGAATGAAGTGTTCCATCTTTCCAAATTGGTACATTCAAATGGGTTAAAGTCTCATTGACCTTCTTTTCATTTTTAAACACCAACTCTCAGACCACTCTTACGTGTCATGAGGCTTAGTATCATGGCCTTTAAACCATGATGTGATATTTTTTGGGAAGAGATCTTCCTAAATGTGGTGAATGGCCCTTTAATGAACATCTAAAAACAGAACTCCTTGAATTAAACAATGGAACCAAGACTTGCATATACTGTACACTGTTGGTGTTTACCAAAATTCACTTCCCGAGCCATATCTGTTTCCCCAGTGACTATCTTTGGTTCCAAGTGGTGAAGTAACTCCACAGAGGCTGGTAACCCACCACCCAGTCACCCTCTATTTACACATGAAGAACCTTGACTTTAGTACTGCCATATTCATAGTCAGCTACCAGAATGTCAGTATGTCTCATACTCACACGTTTTAATTTATCAGCCAGGGCTCCCTGATTCAACCAGATTAACAGGCCTTTTTGGAACTCATATTCTATGAGGTTGACTTTGTTATAATCACTGTATCCGTCCCCCTCTGAGTCTGCAGACAGAGGCTGGTCCTTTCTAGGAGAGCCTCCTGGGGCAGTTTAGCACTGGGTCAGGTTCTTCCAACACAGTATCCGATACAGGAGGTGTGTAATGCATGGGAGCTCGCCTCTTGCTCCAAGAGTGCCTTAGTGGAATTTCACCCTCTTCTGCCTGTGGCAACAGCATCGAGGTGGCTCCTTCAATCATGTCCAACTCTGATTCAGAGGGCTTAACAAAGCTTAATGGAGATGGTGAATTCAAAGATTTGGGAAGCATTTCCGAATGTTCCAATGGGCAGGGAACAGAAAGATCAAACTTAACCTGGTACGGATACTTCTACCCATTAGCAGCTCTGCTGGTGCTATCCTGTAGTTGCATGTATGTGGTCCTATAATCAAATAAGAACCATCACAGCTTGGTATCTAGCAAGGCTATAGGTAGTTTCATCAAGCCAGCCTTCTAAGTTTGGACTGCTCTTTCCATCAGGCCATTGTACAATGGGTGAAATGAAGCAGTCCTTATATGTTGAATCCCATTTGACTTTAAAAAATAACCTCAAATTCCCTGCTGGTAAATAATGGCCCATTAATTGCGACTAACCCTTCCGGGACTCCATGTGTTGAAAAAGATGTGTGCAGTTTTTCTATCATCGTCCCCGTGTTTGGTGAATGAAGTCTATGCACGTCCAACCATTTTGAGTGGGCATCTAGAATGACTAAGAACATTGAGCCCATCAAAAGACCTGTGCTGTCAACATGTAACCGAGTCCAGAGTTTACCGACCCATTTTCATGAACGTGGGAGATCTGCTGGCAGTAATTTTTGACTTTGTTGGCACTCCGAGTGTTGCCCCACCAATGTGGCTATGCCTACATCCAAGCCTGGCCACCAGACGTAACTTCTCACCAACATCTTCCCTTTAGAAACCCCAGGATGACCCTGATGGAGTTCAGCCAGTATCTGGCAGTGAGCTTTGGTTGGGACAATTACTCTTGCTCCCCATAACAATATGCCACCCTCTACTGTGATCTAGTCTCTCCAGGTCCAAAAGATTTAAATCCTAATTATGATGGCCTTTTGGTTTCCCACATTAATACAGACAGTTTCTAAGCATCTCACTAAGGGTTTCATCCTAGGCTTCTGCCAGTCATTTTAATCTAGTTGAAAATCCTGATACAGATTTCTCTGGTTCTTGAATTGCTGAATAAAAGCAATAGCACTTTAGAGGAGATAGTAAGAACTGCCGATGCTGAAGTCAGAGATAACACAGTATGGAGCTGGAGAAGCATAGCGGGCCAGGCAGCATCAGAAGCGCAGGAAAGAAGAAGGGTTCCAACCCGAAACGTCAGCTTTCCTGCTCCTATGATGCTGTCTGGCCTGCTGTGCTCCTCCAGCTCCACACTGTGTTATATCAGCATCTTAGAGGATGCCTGGGGTTGTAATATTGATTAGCTCTGTCCATCAATTCTTGAAAAGTTTTAGTATCTGGTGGCACAGGGAAAAAGTTGCAGCTCCACAGGCTGTCATAAGAATTACTTGCTGTTTCCCATCTGCCACAATGTCATTTGCCCGTAGAAAATAACACATTCTTTCTACATACTGGGCCTGTCCTCGACAGCAGGGTCAAATAAGGCAAGCGTCCCAAACAAAACAGAAAGTTATAAACACAGCCCAGACCATCACGCAAGCCAACCTTCCATCCGCTGACTCCATCTACACTTCTCATTGCTGCGGAAAGGCAACCTACATCATCAAGGACCCCTCCCACCTCAGTTATAATCTCTTCCAACCTCTTCCATCAAGCAGAAGGTGCAAAAGCTTAAACATATGTGCCAACAGGTTTCAGAAGAACTTCTTCCCTGTTATTATTAGACTTCTGAATGGACCTCTCAAGTTTCAAATCTAATGTTGATCTTACTTTTTGCGCACCTTCTTTGCAGCCGTAACTTTGTATTCCTCGCTCTGTTTAGTCACCCTATGATCTTTGTGTCTTTGTATGTTATGATCTGCAGGACTGATGCAAAACAAAACTTTTCACTGTACTTACATACATGTGACAATAATAAATCAAATTTAAAAAATCAAATCGAAGCATGATGCTTACCCCCAACTCAAAGACGATGGTTGTGAGCAGGTTTCTTCACAATTGTGTCCCATTGCCACTTTGAAATAACTCCACAGAGGCCACTATTCCATCACCAAGTCACCCCTTATTTACACCTGAACAGTCCTTGACTTTAGTACTGCTTCATTCATAATCAAGTACCAATGTGTTATTATCTCTGACATGCACCCTTTCTGTATGTCCGCCAGAGTTCCCTGATTGGACCCAGATTAACTGTCGCAATTGGGGAACTCATATTTTATGAGGTCCAGTTGGCTGACCTATACAGTAAAATGTTGAGAGGTCTTAATTGGTAAACACCAACATTTTCATTGTGCCTTAGTATTGAAATCCATAGTATGTTGTTTGTGAACATGTTAAGAGGTTAGTTAAAACTGATGCCGACAAACATTTTCAGGCTTGCGATAGGCTATGACATTATAGTAGTTGCCTCAGCATAGTACACAACTATTTTTAAAATCTTATGTTATTTCTCTTTTCTGTAAAATCTGTTAAATCAATGTCTATCTCAAATTGTACTCTATGTTTCAAAAATATCTCATCCTGAAGTGTGCAGTGTGTAGGCATGGGGTCTAATAATAATAGTAATGAAATGATATGCATCTAAGTTTACTGTTTGATAATTACCTGGTCTGTAGGAGTTTAAAATTACTTCAGAAGACTGTCTGGGTCTCCTTGTTGATCTGAATTCTTTTGATGATCATTCACCTGCACATTTTGATGTCCATTACTTCTATTTCTCATTTTTTGTTCTCTTGGGGGCCCTTAGCTCCTATTTGCTCCCCTCGCCATTACCAAGTTGTGCCAGATTTGACTTCTCCCCTCTCAGATGCTTTGCTATCACTAATTCATATGTTGAACGATCATTACTCAACTGTCTTCTTATTGCCTGTGTCCTAAGCTTGAATTAGGCCACAGCTACCCTCTGCTCAGTACAAATGAAATCCTGGCTGAGTATAAAAGCGTCAGAGGAGAAGTGAGAAAGCAAATAAGTAAAGAGAATATGATGAAGTATGTAATCTCTAATATAAAAGTAAATCTCAAAGTCTTCTATCAGCATACAAAAATGAAAGGTTGGTAAAAGAAGGTGGGGGCTGATAATGGACCAGAAAAAGGATTTACACCTTGAAACAGGGTATATAGCTGAGGTATACTTTCTGTGTCTGTTTCTTTACCAAGAAAATGCTGCACAGGTCAATGTGAAAGATGAGGTAGTTCAACCTCTTAGTGATCAAAATTGATATGGAGGAGATATTGCATAAGCTGTCCGTACTTGAAGTGGCAATGTACCAAGATCAAATGCATTAAAGGATATAAGAGGCTGTAACCATATCTTGCCAGTCGTCTCTACACTCAGGACTAATGACAGTAGACTGGAGAACTGTATTTTTCGTTAAAAGTTGTAAAGATAAGCCCAACAACTACAAGCTAATCAATTTAACTTTGGTGGTGGACAAGCCTCTAGAACAATAATTTGGATCAAAATTAGTGTCACTTGGACAAATGTGGGTTATTTAAGGAAAGTCAGCAGGCCTGGATTTTATGACCCCTGATGGGGGAGATGGTTTGTGTCTGACAATTTGAAAAAAAGGAATAGACAATTGTACTTGCTAACAAGCCAGTTGACTCAATTATTAGGATAGATAAGTGAGATTCTGGAAGTTTTTTTAAAATTAATATGCTCAAAAGGCAGGAAGGAAGAGAATGGCACATCAGTTGAGGGTGCCCTGTGTGCATTAGACAATTTTTCCCAGAAATGATGCCCGCCACTTGGCCTTTAAAATCTGCTTCTCCCACTCCGTAGACTCCCTGATCCCTTTCAACCCTCTATGCCTTAGTCCAGGTTCTTTGGGATCCATTATTCTCCCTCTGAGTCTGTTTGCAGGCTCAGCAGTGCCTTCTACTGAGTTCAGGTGCTATCGGGATTGCTAGAGATGCTGTCGGTCAGATTGACTGCAATCGTTTAGGGTGGGACTTCTTCTGGGAGCCCTGCACTCAGGTAGTTAGGCTGTACACAGCATGTTAATTCTGCGAGGTGGCCACTTTTTATGTTAGTTGCTGTGGATCTGAGCAAGACACTCCTTAATCCCCACCCCACTCCACTCTCTACTCTTTGTTAAAATTCAGCTCAGCATGAGTTTTTGAGGACAAATCATGTTTGATTGACTATCTGGATTTGTTTTTAAAGAGGTATCAGAGAAGGTTGATGTGGTGTACATGGACTTTCAAAAGGCATTTGATATCATGCTGCACCATAGCTAATGGAATAAAAGGGACAGTAGCATCATGGATGCAAAACCAGGTGAGTGACTGGAAACAGGGAGTATTAGCTAATGAATAGTTTTTCAATTGGAGAAAGGTTTGTAGTGGAATTTTCCAGAAGTAGTATTCAGAACCTTGCTCTTCCTGATACAAAATAATGATCTTAACATTTGTGTACAGGGCATAGTTTCAGAATTTGAGGATGATTTGAAACTTGGAATCATTGTGAACCATGAAGGAGGATAGTATAGAACTTCAGAAGGACATAGATAAGTTGGTGGAATGGATGGATACATGGCAGATAATACTCAATGTAGAGAAGTGTAAAGTGATCCATTTTGGTTGGAAGAACACAGAGTGGCAATATAAAATAAACAGTACAACCCTAAAGAGAATTCAGGAGCAGGGACATTTAGATGTGTGTGCATAAGTCATTGAAGATAACATGGCAGTTTAAGAGAGTGAATTAATTAATCATACAGTATCACAGGCTTCATTAAAGGGACAAAGAGTACAATAGCAAGGAACATACAGACAAAAGAGTATAGACAGGCCAATAGACTCTTCGAGCCTGCTCCGTCATTCAATAAGACTATGGTTGAGGTTATGTTCTACCTGTATAAAACAATGGTCAACCTCAGCTGAGGTATTGAGCACAGAATGAATGCTACACAAGGTTACGCATGGTAAACTAATTAGTAAAATTAGATCACATGAGATTCAGGGCGAGGCTTCCAATTGGATACAAAATTGGCTTTATGGTAGGAGACAGAGGATGATGGTGGAGGGCTGTTTTTCAGACTGGAGGCCTGTGACCAGTGGTGTTCCACAGGGATCAGTACTTTTGTTAGTCATTTATATTAATGATTTGAATGATAATATAGAAAGCATGGTTAGTAAGATTGTAGATGACACCAAAATTGGTGGTATAATGGACAGTAAAGAAGGTTATCTAAGATTACAAAGAGATCTCAATCAATTGGGTCAATGGGCTGAGGAGTGGGAAGTGGAGTTTAATTTGGATAAATGTGAGTTATTGCATTTTGGTAATACAAACAAGGACAGGACTTATGCAATTAATGGTAGGGCCCTGGGTAGTGTTGTAGAATAGAGTGTTCTACAGGTAGCCTCACAGGTACACAAAGTGGTGAAGAAGGCATTTTTAATGCTTGCCATATTGCTCGCTCCTTTGAGTATAGGAGTTGGGATGTCATGTTGAGGTTGTACAGGATGTTGGTGAGGCCTTTTCTGGAGGTGATTCTCGTCACCCTGTTATGGGAAAGTTATAATTAAACTGGAGAGGGTTCAGAACAGATTTACCAGCATGTTGCCGGGAATGGATGGTTTGAGAAGTAAAAATACAATGGAAAGGCTGGGACTTTTTTCACTGGAGTGTAGGAGGTTGAGGGGTGACCCTATTGAGGTTTGTAAAACCATGAGGAGCATAGATAAGGTGAATGATAAAGATCTTTTCCCAAGGTTGGGGGAGTTCAAAACTAGGTGGTATATTTTTGAGGTGAGAGGAGAAAGATTTAAAATGGATGAGGGGCAACCTTTTTACACAAAGAATGGTTCATGTGTGCAATGAACTGCCAGAGGAAGTGCTGGATGCAGGTACAGTTATAACGTTTAAAAAACATTTGGATAAGTTCATGAATAGGAAAGGTTTGGAGGGATATGGGCCAGCACAGGAGGTGAGACCTGTTTAATTTGGGAACATGGTTGGTTGGACTGAAGGGTCTGTTTCCATGCTGTATGACTCTATGACTCTACACTTTAGGAAGGATGTGAAGATAAGTGACAAGAGAAAAGGTTCATGAGAATGGTTCCAGGGATGAGGAACTTAAAATAATTAAATTATTCTTGGAGAAGTTGGATGATTTTCCTTGGAGAAAAGAAGTTTGAATAGAGATTTAATAGAACTATTCAAAACCATGAAGTACCTGGACTGTGTAGATAGGAAGGACATGTTCCCACTGGTGGGAGGATTGAGAAAAGAAAGGCACATATTTAAGAAATTGGCAAAGAAATGGCAAGAAGACATGAGGGAACAACGAGTGATTAAGATCTGGAATGCACTGCCTGTGTTTGTGGTTCAATTGAGGTAATCAAGAGAGTATGGATTTTTATCTGAAGAGGAAGAATAGGCAGGGTTACAGAGGGAAGATGGAGAAATGACATTAAGTGAATTGCTCTATTGGAGAACTGGCAGACCACGGTGGGCTGAATTGTCTCCTTTTGTGCTTTAACAATTCTGTGATTCCATTCCCTTCTCTCTATTTTGCAAAGGACCCTAGCAAAGCATTTGTCTCATTACAAACATCAATAGCCTATTCACTCTGTCACTGATTGTCTTGAGAGTGTGTTTGCTGGAAGATGTAAAACCATGGGACCATGAGAATTTGGAACAGAAGGAGGTCATTCAGCTGTGCCATTAAATAGGATCATTACTTATCCGATAATCCCCATGCCCACTTTCCTACCTTTTTCATGTAACCTATGATTCCCTTACTGATCAAGAATCTATCTGTCTCCGCCTTAAACATACACAAGAAATGTGTCCCCATAGTTCTCTGTGGCAAGAAGTTCCAAATACTCTCCACCCTCTGAGAAAAGAAATTCCTCTTCATCTCATTCTTAAATTGGCACCCCTAATTCTGAGACTATGTCCTTTGGTCCTAGACTCTCCCATGAGGGGAAACATCCTCTCAATATTTACTTATCTGGTAATTTAAGAATCCTATATGTTTCAATGGGATGACCTTTCATTCTTGTAAATACTAATAAGTAGAGACACAACTTGATAAACCTTTGTACATTATATAATCCTTCCATACTGGAGATCATTCTAGTGAACCTCCTCTGAACTACCTCCAAGGAAGTAATATCTTTCCTTAACAGCTCACAGTACTCCAGATGCGGTGTCACCAGAATGTTATACAATTCCAGTGTTTCATTTTCCTAACCTTCTTCCTGTTACACTCAGCTAATCCATCATTGCCTCGTGATTTCAAGGTGATGAAATATCTATGGTAAAAATGTTTAATTTCTATTTTCAGTGGAGAAAAATACGAAGATCCCACAACAGATGGCAGAGGAAAGAGCCAAAATTATTCAAACTGTTGAAGAGCAGAAAAAAGTGGAAGACGAAAAACTGGCCAGGTACATAATTGCAGGTTATACGTGCTGTGGATTATAAGAGAATATAAAAGTCATCTGTTTGACCTTGTTACAATGTAAGTTGTAGTATCTAATGGCTGTTAGTGGGTAGTAGGCTCAGAAACAGGTGAAGCTCACAAGGATTCTAATGTAATCTCAATTTAAAGCTCATAAAACATAGCGTCAGCTGACTATTGAAACCTATTATAATGCAGAAAATAATTTTCCCTTGATAAAAGCCATCTCCATGATGTATCAATTATACAAAACAAGTTGGGTTCACTCAGCACTCAGGTTGAATCTAACATCTTTGATCCTGAGTTGAGCTTCAAACCTCCCATTTGCTCCAAGACTAACTCTGTTCAGTCCATCTCCATAGCATTTCTCTACCTCACACAAATCACTACTGAAATCCCTTCAGCATAATTACATTAGATCTTTTTCCTTATACATTTTTGGAATGTCTATGCCACTGACTAGGACAGCATTTATTGCTAATCCCTAATTGCCCAGATGACAGTTAAGAATCAACCACATTACCTTGATTCTAGACTTGCATATCTGCCAGATGAGGTAAGGACAGCAGATTTTCTTCCCTTAAGGACTTCAGTGAACCAGTTGGGTTTTTACAAAAATCAACAGTGGTTACATGGTCAGCATTAGGTCAGTTTTTAAATTTCAGATTTTTATTAAATTCAAATTTTTGCATCCCAAAATGGATGTTCCCAGCACCTCCTGTTGCTCTTAACCATCCCCAAAAATCCCAGGTCATGACCTTTTGCTAATGAATTCCCCACTTGAAAAGTGACTATCAATCTTTGCCAGAACTAAGCATTCCTGCTCCTTCCCCACTTCCCTCCAAATATTGAGGTCCTCCACTCTGGTACCTTTATCTAAATTCCACTGATATGTCACTTCTCTTCCAACCATTAAATGTTTACTCAGACCTTATCCATTTCACCATAACATAGACTCTTATAAATTCTCTGCCACTGAGTTAGGTGTCATCTGGTGTCCTGTAAAGAATCAATGGATATTTATTATGTGATACAGTCCTCCTCCCTACCCCTCCAAAGCTGTCTCAGAGGACAGAATTTAATGTTGGCAATAAAGGTTTCGCCTATTGGCTGGAGAACAGGCAGGAGTTTATCAGGCCCTTGACTGGCTAGCATTGGTCCTTTCCTGAATTTTGGATTCCAGATGATGGAAATCCCACCCCTTTAGAGCTACTGCTCAAGGCCTGAAGTTTCCATTTGGCTGTCAATGACACTGGGAGCAGTGGCTGTTGCCAGAGATGCACCCAGTAAAGGCTGAGGGATTTGGGTCACAGGTGAGTGAGGATGGAAAGGGAGTCAAAGAGATTCACTGACTACTGAGCAGGAGGGACTCAAAAGAAAGGATAAGCGTTTGGTTCCTAATGACTTTCCATTCACAATGGTGGGTCCATTGGTCAGGCATTTTGAATGAGGGACTCTCCCTAGAATCCTATAAGCAAACCTGATAGCATTGTCTTCTTGGGCTCCCACCCAGTGGCTATGAAAAAATACAGATGGTAGAAATGTCCTCTCCCTTCTGCAGTGTGGGGACTTGCGAGAAAGCTGGAAAAATACAGTGAAAATGGAAAAAATCATAATATTGACGTTGAGAAAAAAATTCCAATTTTCCAGTTAATACTTAAACAATGACTCCAGAATCTCACTAAGGATGAGCTCCTACCTTAGTTCCATACAATTGTATCTCATTAATAGCCCAACTCACCTCATTTCTAAGCAGCTTCCAATTCTTCTATCCTTCCCTGAAAAACTGGATGGCCCCAGTTCCCAATATGAAAGTCAGAATGGTGACCTGGCAGCAACAGCTCATTGCTTGCTTCTCCAAGCCTTCATCCAATGCAGTTTTTACCACAACGTCCCTACATGCTCCATAAACATTGTCCTCCTCCACCCTTCATCCACGCAAATTGGCATTGACTAACCACCAGCTTGACCACATCATCATGCCTGTTGGTGTGAACGAACACACATGCCACTTCAGCCTTTTACAACTTCACTTTGGAGCTCAGGGACACCTACAACTCTCATATTTCTGCCGGGTTGCTTTACATGTGAAGACATGCATGCATCTCATTCGTATACCCATGATGCATCTTAACACTTTTTTTTGCCGTATTCACTTTGTACTTACAAGGAGGTGACTTGCCTCTGGAGCCTGCATTTTCCTTCGTGCAGAGAGAGAGGCAGGCATCTTGTCATGGCTTGGAGCATTAAACAGTCAAAGGTTTGGGCATGTCGCTGTACTGCATTGTGCAATGTCAATTTCATATCTATAAAATGTGCCAGCAACTTGTGTGACAAACACACTGTGTTTGCTTCAACCAAATGGCCACATCTGAAAAGCAAAGAGGTCAGTCCTGAATGGGGTCAAGGTGAAGTCCACTTAACCAAGGGCTACCACCACTGTTAGCCAAGGTACTTCCAGTCCAAGGGGTTGGCCATGGTCAGTCAGGCCCTTGTCCTGGAATCCATGTCTTTTCAGTGTACGGATTAGGCCATGACCCATCCTACAGGTCATGCAGTCAGGCTGGGGATGTTGCTGAAGGATGGGAAGTTTAATGAGAATGATGAGAGATAGTTATGACATGTCACAAGATGTCATGTATGATTGATTACTCAGAGTGAATTGGAAGCTATATTAGAGAGTTTGAAACAGGTCAGAGTAAATTAAATGAGTGCATAGTTGTGAGACATAATCCAAAACAATGAGGGCGCAACGAAGGTTAGATAAACTGCTAAATTGAGACAATGGAAACTTCAAGGATTTTTTTAACCAGTTTAGTCATAATTTCCTGTAACAATAAAAATAAGAGCAATGCAACTGAATAGTCAGCAGATGGTGCTAAGTTACTTTTAATAGATTGAAATGTCACTCACCTGGAAAGACTCCTGGCAGCAGTGTTTCAGTTTGAAAGATGTGCCCATGTTTGCTTGGGTTCTACCCGAGTCTAACTGTAGTTCCAGCAGTACTATGAGAGAACTCACCAGATTATACAAGACCCCTATTAATTCTGGTTACTGTGGGTTGGCATCATAAGAGGTTGGAACTTCTACCTGCTTTAAAAATGATGTTGAAAGATCATTGCATTGTAGAAGGCAATTGCTTAGTTGGAACTAACAACTTCCCTGATTCATTAATTTCACATGACGCACTCAGTTCCCAGATGGGTGCAAATAGGCCGTATTGAGGACACTGAAGATCACACCCACCCCCACCATCCACACCATCTCAACCTCATATCGTCTGGGCAAGGAGCGCAGATTTTTCCGCAAATGCAAATGAAATGTCTGCTCAGTGACCCTGCCAACTCAGGCAGCTGTTGGTGAGAGTTGGGGGCCCACTGCTGTGGGCATTGAATGTGCCTATGCAATCCTACTGTAGCCACTAGGATCTTCTGAGATTATTTTCCTAGAAGCATATGCTACATGAAGATTGATCATAGAGTCATAGAGTTATACACATGGAAACAGACCCTTCAGTCCAACTCGTCCATACCAACCAAGTTCCCAATCTACTTGCTTGCTTTTGGCCCATATCCCTTTAACCCGTTCCTATTCATGTACCTGTACAAATGTCTTTTAGATGTTGTAACTGGACCTGCATCTACCACTTTATGTGGCAGTTTCTTTCACATATGAACCATCCTTTGTGTGAAAAGTTGCCCCTCAGGTCCCTTTTAAATCTTTCTCCTCTCACCTTTAAAATATGCTAGTTTTGAACTCCCCCACCCGAGGGAAAGGACTTTTGGTATTCACCTTATCTATGCTCCTCATGATTTTATAAATCTCGAAAGGTCACCCTCAATCTCCTACGCTCCAGTGAAAAAAGTCTCAGCCTATCCAGCCTCTCCTTATAACTCAAACCCTTCAACCCCAGCAAATCTTGGTAAATCTTTTCTGAACCCTCTCCAATTTAATAATATCCTTTCTTAATATCAGGTGACCAGAACCGTACGCAGTATTCCAAAAGTGGCCTCACCAACATCCCGTACAAGGTCAACATGATATCATCATTACTCAGACCATTGAGTATAGGAGTTGGGACAAGTGTGCTAAATGCCTTCTTAACCACGCTGTCTACCTGTAATGCAACTTTCATAGAATTATGTACCTGAACCCTTAGATCTCTCTGTTTGACAATACTACCCAGGGCCCTACCATTAACTGTATAAGTGCTATCCTTGTTCATTTTACCAAAGTACAATACCTTGCATTTACCCAAATTAACCTTCATCTGCTGCTCCTCAGCCCATTGGCCCAATTGATCAAGGTCGCCAGTCGTATCAGGCTCCAACTGACTTTGGCTCTTTTCCATTCTTCACAGAATTGTTGTAGCATGGAAGAAAACCAATCAGCCCAGTGTGTCTGCACCACTCTTCAAATGAGCATCATTACCGAACGTCAATCTCCTGCTGTTTCCTTATATCCTTGCATGTTCCTTCCGTCCATGAGTTAATGTCGCAATTGAGCCTGTCTCCAGCAAGCTTACAAGCAGTGCCTTCCATATCCTAACTACTCACTGTGTGAAAAAAAAATCACACACATGTGGAGCAGTATGGTGGCTCAGTTGTTAGCACAACTGCCTCACAATGCCAGGCACCCGGGTTCAATTCCATCCTCAGGCGACTGTCTGTTTGGAGTTCGCACACTCTCCCCGTGTCTGCATGGGTTTCCTCCGGGTGCTCCGGTTTCCTCCCATGGTCCAAAGATGTGCAGGCTAGGTGGATTGGCTGTGCTAAATTGTCCATAATGTTCAGGGACGTGTAGTTTAGTTGGGTTATGGGGGATGGGTCTGGGTGGGATGCTGTGCGGGTCAGTGTGGGCTTGTTGGGCCACACTGTAGGGATTCTAAACAAAAAAATGCTCTTTTTGCAAAACACTTTAAATCTATGCCTGAAGAAGGATCCTGACCCAAAACATCAGCTTTCCTGCTCCTCTGATTCTGCCTGGCTTGCTGTGTTCCTCCAGCTCCACACCTTGTTATCTCTGACTCCAGCACCTGCAGTTCTTACTATCTCTTAAATCTATGCCTACTTGTCCTTGTTCCTTGTATGAGCAGGAACAGTCTCTCCCTATCCACTCGATCCAGCCCACTCACAATTTTGAAAACCTCTATTCGATCTCCTCTTAGTCTTCTTCTCTCCAAAGACAACACAATATATATTTTTAAAATTTCCTTCATCCCTGTTATGAGTTCTCCTGACTTTGCTTCTAAAAACTCTCCCTTTTTTTGCATATAGTCTGGCTGGTTTGCTTCCATATTTTACTTTCTCCCTCCTTTTCAATAAGACCTAAGAAAGAGCTACCCCTCTCATGGAGTCATACAGCACGGAAACAGACTCTTCAGTTCAACCAGTCCATGCTGACGGTAACCCCAAACTAAACTAGTCCCACCTGCCTGTGCTTGGACCATGTCCTTCCAAAACCTTTCCTATGCATGAACATATCCAAATGTCTTCTAAACATTGTACCTACATCCACCACTTCCTCATTTCATTCCACACACGAACCACTCTCTGCTAGATGGATCTTTTAAACACTACTTTCAAAAAGCCTCATTTAAAACATAAAACTCAGCTTTTCTTGGCCAGGCCTTCTGTCATCCAGGATACAAATCTGATTTGCACCTATTCCCAGTTGTACCACAAATTTGCTTCTCAGTTGGCTTTAGGTCTCATTTCATCAGCTATTTCAAATTGTGCAGATTTATTATTCTTTGACTATCATATAAGAAGCAATCAATTAAAGAATCATTCTCTATTGGTAACATACATGAATCCTTTTCCTGCCCATAGAGAGAAGCAAGCAAAGAAGGTGCATCAGCAGGACCTGCTGGCACAGATTAAGTACCAAAAGCTTCAGGCTGAGAAAAAGAAGGCAGAAGAACAGTGTGAAGTGGATGCAGGAAAGCTGGAAGAGGAAGCTTACCAGAAAAAGCTTCAGGATGCTCTTTCTCAACCTTATACCAGCAATGATACAATTCATCCCTGGAGGAGGGAAAATTGCCTACATCCCAAGCTCAGTGAAACATGTTAGAATTATTGTTGCCATCTGTGAACATATGCTGTAGTTTTGTTTGATTTGTAATAACAATTTAATTAGTGCTTTATGATGAAGCACTTGAGTGTATTGCATATTACTATATGACACAGTGAGTAGTTATTATAATTTTAGGTAATTAAAATGTTGAACTAGAAAGATTTGCTTTTGTGTTTGGACTGACATCTTCCACGCTAAAAGGTATACCACACTTAGCAAAAGTCACCAATGATACCCTTTGTAACCATGACTATTACATATTATTTCTTCTTAATCTCTTCCATCTTCTGTCTTCCATGGCTCATCCTGTGATACCTGTCTGATTTGATTACCATTTTCCAAGAAAGGTAGAAAATTGCTATTTTTCCTATCCTGCAGTCACCTTAGAAGCAAACCAGGCTGTGTTCTTAGACCCTCAATTCCGAACTACATGCTGCCCTCAAAAATTGAAGATAGTCAAATCAGTTTTCCTTCAGGGCTCATAAATTGTTCACTCTCAAAAAAAAACTGACCATTCTCTTTGAAAACCGTTGGAATCTTCTAACCTGTTGTTCTTCCTCAGAGTTTCATATCTTTGATCTATTTTCAACTCTTGCAACTTAATTCTTGTTTGAATTTCTCCAGGGGTTTCTAAGATAGTCCTAATCAAAGTTACAAATGACATTTTTTATGACTAATCAGCACTATCATCAAAGCAATTCACTGGAATCAGTTCTCAACCTTCTTTTCCACTAATGCTCTGTGATTTCAATGTGTACAATTTAGAGGAATACAATGCAACAACTCATCAAAGATACTCAAAGAGCACCATCCCCCCACTAGCCCTTGGCTTATACCACTGAGGGGAACAAGAGCAGCGATACCATGACGACTAAGTTCCTTCCTAATCACCTACCATTTAGGTTTGGACATAAATGACTATTCTTCGGCTGTGTTAGGTCAATTTGCTGCAATTCTCTACCTGGGCCTATTCTGTGACCATCACGAGGACAAGGATTGCCCATTAAAAGACCTGTACTGTAGGTGTCTATTATTTCATGAAATCTACTAGGCTGTCTGAATCCTTCAAAAAGGGATAGGCCAAGTAGCTCCTATAACTTTTGTGAATGAAAAGAGTTGTGACATAAGGACATCAAAACAGTATTTCAGTCTCAACTAGAACATCATATCCATTTCTGGGCACTACACAATTTCAGAATAATGTGTTGGCATTTTTGAGGGTACAGAAAAATGATGAGTAATTCTGTGAATGAGACACTTTTGTTATCTGGGTGGATTGACAAAGATGGAGTTATGCTTCCTAAAAAGAAGTTTGAAAGCAGATTTGATAGGGCAATTCAAAATGGTGAGGAGTCTAGACAGAGTAAAAAAAGAGAAACTCTTCCCATGGGTGGAGGGGTTGTAAACCAGAGGACACCAATTTAAGGTGATTGGCAAAAGAAACTGGTGACATGAGGAAAAGTCATTTTATACAACACGTGGTTAAGACCAGGAATCCAATGCCTGAGAGTGCAATGATGCCAGATTCAATCAGAGCTGTAGAAAGGTGAAATAACTCCATAGAGGCTGGTATCCTGCCACCAAGTCACCCTTTATTTACACATGGAAAGTCCTTGACACTGGTCCAGCTCCCTCAGAGCCAGCACAGTGTCAGAATGTCTGACATCCCTCTCTTTATTTGTCAGCCAAGGCTCCCTGATTGGGGCTGTAAATCTGGCCCAATCAGAGAACTCATATTCTATGAGGTCCACCTGGCTGACCCCGTTACAATCACTACATCTCTCCCCCTCTGAGTCTAAGGACATAGGCCATTCCTTTCTTTTGTTTTAGGTTGTTTTAGCACCAGGTCAGGCTTCTCTGAGCCTGCGTCAGATATGGGCAGTGTGTAACTCACTGGAGCTCACTTCTTGCACCCAGAGTGTAGCAGGAGTAATTCACTTTCTTCTTCCAGTGGCAAACGTTTTGTTGTGGTGAGATCTGCCCTGTCCAACTCAGATTCTGAGGTCTCTTCAATGCTTGACAGAGAGGGAGGGCCCACAGGTCCCAAAAGCCTTTCCGCCTGTTCCGAGGGGCATGTTTTGCTCCTGTACCTTTGTGAACTTGCAGCTTTCATATGGTCCCCGTGCTTGTTCAGGATCATCACTCCTACACGAACTTTATACCTCACTGGACCTGACCTTGCATTGACCATGCCTCTTACCCATACAGGGCCATTTCCATGGTTCCTACACCAAACCTCATGCCCAGTAGTAAACTGTCCCTCTCGCTTGGTGGAGTCTGGCATCTGGCACTGGCATTGTGATTGGCAGTCATAGGTGGGGCGGGAAATATATCTTTGGTTGTGGGGTCAGATTGCAGATGGCAGAAGTGGCAGAGAATGATACATTGAATACGGAGGTTAGTGGGGTGATACGTGAGGACAAGGGGGATTCTGTCTTTGTTTTTGTTGTAGGGAGGGGATGTGAGGGCTGAGGTGCGGGAAACGCAAGAAATGCAGTCAAGAGCATTTTCGGCCACCAAAGGGGGGATGTTGCGGTCCTTGAAATATGTGGACATCTGGAACGTTAGGGAGTGGAACGCCCCATCTTGGGAGCAGACATGGTGGAGGCAGAGGAATTGGGAGTAGGGGACCACATTTTTGAAGGAAGGTGGATGAGGGAAGGTGTAGTCTAGGTAGCTGTGGGAGTCAGTAGAATTGAAACAAATATCAGTTTCAAGGCAGTCACCAGAATGGAGACAGAGAGGTCCAGGAAGGAGAGAGAGGTATCAGAGATGGTCCAGGTGGACTTGAGGTTGGGGTGAAAGGTGTTAGTAAAGTTGATGAACTGTTCAAGCTCCCCATGGGAGCACGATGCAGCGCCAATACAGTCATCGATGTAGTGGAGGAAGAGGTGAGGGATAGTGCCACTGTAGCTGCGTAAGAGGGACTGTTCCACGTATCCTACGAGGAGGCAGGCATAGCTTGGGCCCATGCAGGTTCCCATGGCCACTCCCTTAGTCTGTAGGAAGTGGGAGGAGTTCAAGGGGAAGTTGTTAAGTGTAAGGGTGAGTTCGGTTAAACAGTTCAGGGTGTCAGTGGAGGGGGACTGGTTGGGCCTGCGGGAGAGGAAGAAGCGGAGGGCTTTTAGGCCATCTGCATGGGGGATTCAAGTGTATGAGGATTGGATGTCTACAGTGAAGATGAGGTGTTGGGGGCCAGGGAATTGGAAGTCTTGGAGGAGGTGGAGGGTGTGAGTGGTGTCCCGGACGTAGCTGAGGAGTTCCTGGACCTTAGTGAGAAAACAGAGTCAAGGTAAGTGGAGATAAGCTCAGTGGGGCAGGAGCTCTGTCCTCACATCTCCTCCCTGCAACAAAAACAAAGACAGAATCCCCCCTGTACTCACCGTTGGGTCTGCCACTGGAAGAGTCTGTAATGGTTTTCAATTTTCTGGACACACTTACAGTTGACAATATCAGACTTTGGGCAGAGAAAGATCCAGTTCTGCCAAAGCTGAAATAGCTGGTGGTGATAGGGGAAACCAAAGGGCCCTCACAAGTAGAACTGAAACATTTTTGCACCTGGAGGGACCAGATCACAGTAGAGGATGGCATATTATTATGGAGAGCAAGTGTGATTGTCCCGGATGATTTCCACCAGATACTGGCTGAACTCCACCAGGGTCATCCATAGGTGTCTGTAATGGAGATGTTGGTGAGAAGTTATGACTGGTGGCCGGGCTTGGATGCAGAAATAGTTGAGTTGGTAGGGCAGTGCCCTGAGTGCCAACAAGGACAAAAATTACTGGCAGTTGCTCCACCACATTTGTGGGAATGCCTGGGTAAACCGTGGACTCAGGTACACGTCAACAATGCAGGTCCTTTCGTGGGCTCAAGTTCTTTATCATTGCAGACACCCACTCAATGTGGTTGGATGTGCATAGAATTCTTTTGTCAAACATGGGGTTGATGATGATAGAAAAACCACACGCAACTTTTTAACACGTGGAGTTCCGGAAGTGTTGGTCACAGATAATGGGCCATCCTTTACCAGCAGGGAATTTAGTTATTTCTTAAAGTTGAATGGGATTCAACAAATATGGACAGCTCCATACCATCCATCATCAAATGGTCTGGCAGAAACAGCAGTCCAAACCTTGAAGACAAGCCAAACTGTCCTGATTCCTATTTGATTATGTGACTACCCTCATGCCACTGCAGGGATAGCTCCAGCAGAGTTGCCAATGGTGAGAAGACTCTGCTTCAGGTTAGATCAGATCATCCCAGACCTGGAGCTGGAGGGTGAAATGGTGCGAGGAATGCCAGTGCCAGATGTTAGACAACTAGAAACTGGAGGAGCAGCGCCTCATATTCCGCCTTGGGAGCTTACAACCCAATGGTCTCAATGTGGACTTTACCAGTTTCAAAATCTCCCAGCCCTGTCCTCATCCCATGACCAACCCTCCCTCTCATCCCCACCTCCTTGACCTGACACAACCTGTCCATCTTCTCTCCCACTTATCCGCTCCTCCCACCTCACTGACCAATCCCCACCACTACCTACCTGCACTCACCTATCACCATCCCACCTACCTTCCCCACCCCTCCTCTCTCTATTTATTTCTGAGCTCTCTTCCCCCTCCCCCATTTCTGAAGTAAGGTCCAGACCCGAAACATCAACTTCCCTGCTCCTCTGATGCTGCCTGGCCCACTGTGCTCCTCCAGCTGCACACTGTTATCTCTGACTCCAGCATCAGCAGTTCTTACTATCTCTCCTGAAAAATCCTATTTTGTTATAATTACTATTGATCTGATATTTTAGTTTTTAATAAATTTGATTAGCTGTTAAAGCCAAAATCAAGGGCCCAAAATTATTTTCTGCCACTTTCCCAATATAAAGATAGATCGTGAATCATGATGATAGATGAGAAATCAGTTTCCAACAGTTTAAAACTGAAATAAAGAAAATTAGTTCTCTCACAGGGAGAATTCAGTCTTTGGAACTATCAAACTGTGAAAGCAAAGCCTTTGAAGATTTTTCAGGCAGACCTAGATAGATTCTTGATAAGCAAAGGGATGAAAAGTTATTAAGGGTGGATGAGCATGTACAGTAGCCAGATCTTATTGAATGGCAGAGCAGGCTCAAGTAGCCTATTTCTGCTGTTCATTCCTGTGTTTGTCTGTAAGAAAAGGAATGGTATCCTAAGGGTCCTGTTCAATAATTATCTCTCAATGAACACGACACATAAAAAAAAATCTGGTGTTTTATATGTTCCTGTTTATGAGGTTTATGGGAATGAAAATTAGCTGCTCCATTTCCACATTTAAAAAAGTATTTCATTAATTGCAAAGCACTTGGAGATCTTCAGCATTTCATGAAATACATCATATAATGCAGGTCTTTCTTTAATCCAAATGGTCTAATACAGGGAAGGCAATTTTACATCTGCAAGTAACACAATCAAGAAGAACCAAGAAGAACATTTAATTTATTCAAGAGATTAGGTACTTTAGGAAGGAATGATACAGTAATATCAGTTTGATTTTTAAAAGTCTTGATTGTAAGAACTAAGGAATGAGATGGTAATGAGGTTGTAGTGGGGAGGAGGGGGGGTGAGGGTTGGCACTGATGTTCATGGTATTGTGGTAATGTCACTGGGTTAGTAACCCAGAATGCTAGGCCAATTTTCTGGGGATATGGGTTCAAACCCCACTGCATCAGAAGGTGAAATTTGTATTCAATGCAAATTAAGGATAAAAATAATTTATCCTCATTTTTTAAAAAAAAATATCATTCACTTAAGCCCTTGAAGGAAGGAAATCTGCAATCTTTACTCGGTCTGGCCTACATGTGACTCAAGGCCAACAGCAATGTGGTTGAATCTTAACTGCTTTCTGGACATTTAGAGATGGGCAATAAATATTGACCTTGACAATGATGCCCACATTCCATGAGTGAATAAAAAGACACAAGAAGCTTGATACCACCCTGAATAAAGCAGCCCACTTTGTTGGCACAACATCCATAAACCCTCCACCGCTGACCCTCACTAGCGGTAGTATGTACCATCCACCAGATGCACTGCAGAAATTCACCAAGCCTCATTAGACAGAACCTTACAAATGCAGACCACTTCCATCTAGAAGGACAAGGACAGCAGATACAAGGGAACACCATCACTATCTGCAAGTTTCTCCTCTAATCTACTCATCACTCTGACTTGGAAATATATTGCCTTACCTCTATGACGCTGGATGAAATTCCTGAAAAGCAGTGAGTGTGTGTGCACGTGTGTGTGTGTGTGTGTGTGTGTTCATGTGTTTGTACCAACAGCAAATAGACTGCTGCATTTCAAGGAAACAGTTCGCTAACACTTTTTCAATGACAACTTGGGATGGGCAATAAATGCTGGTACGTAAAGAAAAACAAAATAAAATACTGTCAGAGACACCATTCACACAATTTTATGTCCTCACCTATGCTGTTTGCTGCAGAACCATAAAAACCAAACCATCCTCTGCACATTTACTTGGTTGAAATCCTAATTTTACGGTGTATACCAGTTGACTGCCCAATCTTCTCTTTTCTAACAAAAAGAGTCCCAGCCTTTTTTGTCTTTCCTGACAGTTACATCCTCGTTTCTCTAAAACAATTCTTCATAACCTTTATTGCATGTTTCTCAGTACTGACCTTTTCTCCAAGATAAACAGGAAAATCTTTGGGGGCAAGTGGAGTGAGAACTTCCAGGAAATTGACATTGGACTGAGATTCCAAGGTGATCTCACCCTCTGTCTTCTTGAGCAGGTGTGAAAGTGAGCAGAAGTGCATGTTGAATCGCTTGAGTGAGTCATTAAGAAGTGGTTGATTTTGTTAAGAAGTTAATTGTGTTGAATCCTAAATTTCCCAAGAAATGGAAATGTATTTCCTGGCCTGTCAGTAACTATGCCAAACCTCAAAAAAATCACTATTCACAGTTTTGCTTTCTTACCCTTTCCACTATTTTCTATTTATACCCATTTTTATGGCTGTTATAGATTCAGTTTCTATCAGCGTTCTGAAAAGGCGTAAAATATATTGCATATAATATATACATAACCCCCCATGTTAAAATTCTGTTCATCCTATTACGCGTGTCTCTTGTGACAGCCCTTGAACCAAGCTCTTTATTTTCTGACTTAGCAACCAGCACAGATAGCTCTCTCTGTTATCAACCCACAACTAGACCTGAGATAACTAGATTCATCACAGCATAGAGATTGAACTTGGGGCAGTTATTCATTGGCAGAACTAGTTGATACAATTGTCAAATGATAAAAATTTTGAGATAATGATGTTTAGTGAAAACTTTGTGTTTCATTACCAAACGCCATCCACTGCACGGGTTGGTTCAGGACTTGTCATTATAAAGGAGCTGCATTGACAGCAAGTTGCATAAAATACATTTCAATCTCACATTAATTCACTTTCTTCCTGACAGTCATTCTACCGAGGACACATTCCACATATATTAACATTATAATGAACGTATATAAATATATCTTTCCAGATGATTGGCTGCAGTTTAAAAAATGGCAAATAAAGAATCAGCTTAAAGCAGGATATTATCCATTGACCTTGAAATCACAAAATCAAGCAATCAAGGTGCTTCTGGAAATCATAAACCAAAGTTAGAAGGAAAAGAAGGAACATTCAGAAATATTTTGAAGATTGGCAGGATTTAAACATAAGTGATACACAAATTAAAACAAAGGGATATAGTTAAAAATATGAAGTTGTGAGTTAGAAGAAAGTTCAGCGCATGATTTTTATACCCTGTGTAAAATGGTTACGTAATACAAGAAAAAACAATGGGCTAGATTTTCCAAAGAGTGGCATTCTTAGGCAGATGGCCATTAGGCCTTTTTTACCTGAAAGAAGGGAGCTCTGCGATTTTGAGGAGATTCACGCAGGGCTCCTTCATAAATGCAGAGCCATACTGCCATTCTGACAGTTCTTCTGTCACACAGAGCTGTCAGTAGAAGGCAAACCAAACCCTATATTTACAGCAGTCAGCTGCCATATCAGCTGAAATAGCTCACATGGGAGATTGAAGATCTAAAGGTCCCAGGTTCAATCCCGGGTATTGGGCAGAATAAGCATGGACCTCTCCGTTTCATTATTCCTTAGGTGTTCCTGCACATTTGTGCAGTGGTTAGCATTGCTGTCTCACAGCATCAGGGGCCTGGGTTTGATTCCAGCCTCAGGCAATGGTCTGTGTGGAGTTTGCACATTCTCCCCTTGTTTGTGTGGGTTTCCTCCAGGGGCTCCAGTTTCCTCCCACAGCCCAAAGATGTGCAAGTTAGGTGGATTGGCCATGCTAAATAGCCCCCTAGTGTCCAGGAATGTATAGGCTAGGTGTATTAGCCATGGTAAAATGTGGGATTACGGGGATAGAGTTGGGGCTGGGTTTGGTTGGGATGCTCCTTGAAGGTTGGTGCAGATTTGATGGGCCGAATTGCCTCTTTCTGCACTATGGGGATTCTAAATTCTGACATTGGACGGCTGCTGTCAAATGCTAAGTACATAAGGTCAGTATGATGTTAGTGTGCTGTGAGGTTAGGGTGCCGGGTTAGAATACCAGATGAAGAGAAGGTAGGATGCCAAGAAATTATGGTATTGTCTGGGTAGGGTGCCAGCTGGGTTAGGGGTAGGATGCCTTAACGTTAAAGGGGTAAGGTGCTACATAATTACAGTGCAACTGTGAGGGTGAGTGTGCCAGTTTGTTTTGGATGGCATGAGGTAATGGCATTAGGTGCTAAGTGTGTGCAGTGCCAGGGTACAAGGAGACCAGATAAGTGATGTAATGGGCAGGTACAGGTGTGAGATATTGAATCCAGTGGAGGGCGGGCCTGGTGCGTTCAGGTCTGGCAATGGTAGTGAGGGAAGAAGTTACGTTGGCACCAGTGGCAAGGATTTGGTAGGTTTGAAGGGTCAAATCTGGTCTGATTCAGTAGCAGGAGCCTCTGGTCTGTATCCAGAGCAGAAGAAGGGATGTGGGGTCAGATCTGGGGTGGGAAATGGTGGGGGAAGGTAGGGAGAGCTGAAGGGATTGGGTTTAGGGTGGAGTAGGGGAAGGTGAGGTCAGGTTCCAGGGTGGTGTCCAGTCAGGATCTGGAGGTTGTAAGGGTTTAGAAGGGGTGAAGTTGAGGATGTAAATATGAAGCCTACTGAAGGAGTTAGACTAGGTATTTAATAGTCTAACTTTTCCTGAGTAACTATTTTCATAATTTCACTGGAACCTTCCGAATTCTGCAGTTTAAATGGAGACTTTCAGAGGCTCAAAGCATAGGTGAATTCCTGAGTAGAATCTTTTATTTCTCAGGCAATTCCCTCAGAGTCTGCTACAACTGGGATTCAGTAGGATCCCTAGACACAACCCCTATCAATGTTAAAATAATGACTGTACGGTCATCAGAAAATCCAAGCCTGTATCACTTAAAGAGAGAACTGACTGCTGGAACTAGAATAAATGGTTCACGGAATAAAGTGAGAATTTAGACATCTGAAATTAAGATCTTAATCAAAAAGTGTGGGATTGTTGGGACCAATAGCTTTTTACGGTTTCTAGAAATGATTCCTTTCCTCTGCATGTTGTCAATTCATCTGCTTCTGGCTGTATGAAAGATGTTAACTGTTTCGACTGATCTTGGAAAGAAGAAGAAAGTTAAAGATGTTAGGAAGGAATTCCAGAGATTAGGTCTGAAGCAGATGAACACATTGCTGTCAAGAGAAGAGTGAGAAAAACAAAGATGCAGAAGAGGTGAGAATTAAAGGAGTGGAGAGGTCTTGGAGAGTTGCCAAGTTATGATGAGGTTCCAGAGATAGTGAGGAACAAAGAAATGGGAAAGTTTTGAAAACAAGGATGAGAATATTAAACTGAAGCATTAAACTTGGAGCCAAAGTAAATAGCTACAGGTGATAGGTGAATGAGTGTTGGTGGGGGAGGCTGGTACAATAACAACATTTAAAAGGCATCTGGACGGATACACAAATAAGAAGTGTTTAGAGGGATTTGGGCCAAATGCTGGCAAATGGGACTAGATCAATTTAGGATATCTGGTCGGCATGAATGGACTGAAGGGTCTATTTCTGTGCTGTACAGCTCTATGGCTCTATGGCTTAGGACATGAGCAGCAGTGTTTTGGATGAACTCAAGTTTGTTGAAGTTATAAGTTGGGAAGCCACCCAGCAGTGCATTTGTATAAAAACCAAGAGAACTGCAGATGCTGTAAATCAGGAGCAAAAACAAAATTGCTGGAAAAGCTCAGCAGGTCTGGCAGCATTTGTGAAGGAGAAAACAGACTTAACGTTTCTGGTCCAGTGACCCTTCCTCAGAACTTCCTCAGAACTCTGAAGTTCTGAAGAAGGGGTCACCGGACCCGAAACGTTAACTCTGTTTTCTCCTTCACAGATGCTACCAGACCTGCTGAGCTTTTCAAACAACTTTGTTTTTGTTAGTGCATTAGTATATATAAGTCTAGAAGTAACAAAGACATGGCTGATTGTTTCAGCAACATATGAGCTGAGGCAGTGACAGAGAATAAATATATGGCATAGTTGAAGGTTGGTAATCAAGCGGAACAAGGATTGGATGCCCATCTCTGGTTAAAATAGAACGCTAAATTTGTGTAGGTCTAGTTAACAAATTTTTTAAAATTTCAGACGGAGCGCTGCATAGGAAAGATATCAAGGTCTTGGAGATTTCAAGGCACTGAGGGATTTTAGTTATGTGGAGAGACTGAAGAAGCTGGGATTGTTCATCTTACAGCAAAGATAGATAAAGGGAAATATAACAGACATGTTCAAAATCATGCAGATAAATGAGAGAAATGTTCCACTGTTAAGATATTTAGAAATCAAAAGACAGAAGTTTAGTAAACTTGGCTAAAAAAAAACCAGAAAAGGGAGAAATGGTGATCTTTTACTCAGCATATTCCAATGATATGGAATGTATGCTCTGAAAGAGTGGTAGACTAGGTGAGGATGGCAGAATGCCTTCCCTGAAGGACAATTGCAAAGTTTTACCAGAGTGAATGGGAAGGGTCTGTTTCGTCAAACAAAAACAGGAATTGCTGGGCAAAGAACTGACCTGCTCCACTCCCCTCGCAACCCGCCAATCCATGTAATTTAGATATAACCATTTTTTACATGGGTTGGTGCTATGTTTCTTTTTTCTCTAATAAGGCACTCCCCATCAGTTCTATAAACTTACATTCCCAGCTTGACAATGTATCAAACCCAGATTCTGCTAGCATTTAGCATTCACACATTTTCACTATCCACCAGAAATCAGTACATGCTGATCACTGGAACTTTGATGGATTTATCCCTTTCTATTCAGAAACACTGAAAAAAACAATCATATACACTCCAGGAACAAAAACAAAGTTGCTGGATAAGCTCAGCAGGTCTGGCAGCATCTGTGAAGGAGGAAACAGAGTTAACGGAGTCACAAGACTCGAAACGTTAACTCTGTTTTCTCCTTCATAGATGCTGCCAGATCTGCTGAGCTTTTCCAGCAACTTTGTTTTTGTTCCTGATTTACAGCATCCGCAGTTCTTTTGGTTTTTATATGTACTCCAGCCTCTTTTCATCCAAGATCAATCAACTCAGCGCAGACTGGGGATCAAACTTCAGACTTGCCAGTTTTGTAATAACAGAGTAACATTTTACTTCCTTTCAGGCGTGCGATGACAATTTCCTTGATATGCTGTTATTATTTTGCTTCAGTTAGTTTCAATAACACTATTATTTGAGATGGGATTGTATTATTGTGCCTCCTGGCTTTCCTTTATCATGTGACCTCTACTGTGACGGCTATTTGCAGTAAAGACACAGGACAAGCCAGACTGTTGGGCTGCGACTTTGTAATGTTGTGTCAGAGTGGAGTTGAGATTGAACGTTGAAGAGCTGCATCAAAATGCAGCTACTAATAAAAGTAGACAAGAATGTTCAGAGCTTCTAAAAGCCACAGGAAAGGAACAAATAAACAGGCCAGAGCTGAATCATTGGGTGAGACACAATGGCTGCAAAACTTCATCACCCACTGCCTGTTGAAATGAAAAGCAAAATGAAATAGACCCTAGTCTGTTTTTGTTTCAGACTTCCAGTATCCACAATTCTGTCAGTGGAACAGGTCGGTCGCTTGTTCTTGAGAGGTGAGTCCAAACCAATGTCTAAACCATGGTGAGGACTGCTGGATTCTAGCACTTAATTGCTTTTCCAGCACTGCTTGTGGGTCAGGAAGAGCAGAAATACTTTCTCCAAGCCCGTTAATCTAATTTCACACCATCTTCCCATCCTCACAGCAATCTCTTCCTCACCAGATCTCTCATGTATGACTTCTTTGCCCACAATACTTTTCTCCCTGTGGTTTCTCCCCTGTGATCTCTCCCAACATATCTTTTGACCTACAGTGATTTTCTGTGTCCTCTGAATAATGAAGATAATGATACTGCTTTAGTCTGAGCTAACACGTGACTAACTGTAAGTTATGGTTGGAATTAAAATGATTTGTGTGTCCAACTGCCTTCCAAAGGCCTCATGTAGTTTCTGTAAAATAAAAATTCATCTTACTCACTTCAAAAATTTAAATCTGAAAAATAAACATATGAATAAGCATCCATTTTAATTAAACTTTATTGCCTGAGTCACAACAATGAGTGAAATATCATTCATGCAGAATGGAAAGTTTAAATATGTTTTATTAATAATAATGCAGAGTAATAGCAGTTTCCATCAGCCTGAATAACATCCAGTGTTGAGCTGACAAGTGGGAGATAGCATTCACACAATTTATAGACAAAAAAGTACTTTTTGAAACGGAGTCACTGTTGTGGCCGATCTTTCCATAGCTAATAGGGTTCCATGTCCACAGTTCCCTGAAAGCTGCCACCCACGTGGATAGAGTTGTTAAGAAGGCGTATGGTGTGTTGGCTTTCATTAATAGAGGGATTGAGTTCAAGAGCTGTGAAGTTATGCTCCAGCTATATAAAAGCCTGGTTCAGCCACATCTGGAGTATTGTGTCCAGTTCTGGTCGCCTCATTACAGGAAAGATGTTGAAGCGTTGGAAAAGGTGCAGAAGAGATTTACCAGGATGTTGCCTGGAATGGAGGGAAGGTCTTACAAGGAAAGATTGAGAGAGCTAGAACGACAAAGGATGAGAGGTGACTTGATAGAGGTGTACAAAATGATCAGAGGTATAAATATAGTGGACAGCCAGGGACTTTTTCCTAGGGTGGAGGTAGCTATTACGAGGGGGCATAGTTTTAAAGTGAGTGGAGGTAGATATAGGGGAGACGTCAGAGGTAGGTTCTTTACTCAGAGAGTGGTAGGGGTACATTGCCGGAGAGGGTAGTGGAGTCGACCTCATTAGGGGCATTTAAACGGCTATTAGATAGGCAAATGGAGGTTTAGGGTAAAAGTTCGGCACAACATCGTGGGCCGAAGGGCCTGTACTGTGCTGTACTGTTCTATGTTCTGAGTCTGACAAACAGCAAATAATGAGGCAAATAGTTTGGTGTTTTGTTCAATGGTATTGATTAAGGATAGAAAGTGGTTAAGGGAGCACCCTTACATTTCTTCAGACAATATATTCAATATTCAAATCAGAAGCAGGGGAATGCCATTCAGCCAATCGATCCTGCTCCACCATTCAATAAAATCATAGCTGATCAGATCATACTTTTGGATCTTTTATATCAACCTTGGAGGTCAGATGGATCTTGTCCAAATATTTCATTTAATAGGCAACATCTTTGACAATGCAAAAGTTCTGCACTCCTTTGACCCCTCTTACCGAGGATATATTCTTTTTCACCCTCTTCCATTCAGTAGAAGATTGTATCGTGCACTCTGTTCTTGTTACCCTGATGCACTTGTACAGTACCATCTGCCTGTAAAGCACATAAGACAACACTTTTTACAATACTTCGGTACACAGTCATAAACCAAACCTAATCAAATCAAGTTAAACTAAATTAACCTAAGTTAACCCAAGTATGTGCTTAAGTCTTTGAAGTAGGGCTTCAATTTTTCTGAATATGTGCGAGTGATATTACTGAACCAGGGCATTCTGCAACAAGCAAACTTGACACCAGCCAGGATAAAGCAGCTGCCTGACTGACACAACATCCACCAAATTCAACATTCACTCCTTCCACCACTGATTCACAGTGTCTGCCATCTACAAGATCTACACATAAGCGAGTGACTGTGGGGTAGTTTTTCTACTCTCTTATTTTCTCTTTGCTTTGCTACTGTTGTTAACTTAAGGGTTAAGTCATGGCAAAAGATCCTAGACCCACATCATGTTCCTCCTGTGCGATGTGGGAACTCAGGGGCTGTTCCAATGCCTTTGACTCCTTCACTTGCAGGAAGTTCGTCCAGCTGCAGTTCCTGTCTGACCACTTAACAGCTCTGGAGCTGTGGCTGGATTCATTTCGGAGCATCAGCGAGGCTGAGGGAGTTGTGAATAGCATGTTCAGAAAGTTGGTCACACTGCAAATAAAAATTACAGAGGAAGATAGGGAATGGGTGACCAGATAGAGGAAGAGTAGAAAGGCAGTGCGAGGGACCCTGTGGTCACCTCCCTCCAACACAAATATACCATTTTGGATACTGTTGGTGGAGATGGTTCATCAGGGGAAGGTGGCAGCAGCCGGGTTCATGGCACTGTGGCTGGCTCTGCTGCACAGGAGGGCAGGATAAAGAATGGCAGAGCTGTAGTGATAGGCCATTCAATTGTAAAGGGAGTAGATAGGTGTTACTGCGGCTGCAAACCAGAGTCCAGGATGGTATGTCGCCTCCCTGGTGCAAGGGTCAAGGATGTCTTGGAGCAGCTACAGGACATTCTGGGGGAGGGTGGGAGGAAGGTGTACAGCCAGCTGTCGTGGTGCATTTTGGCACCAGCAATATAGTTTTAAAAAATGGGAGGCAGTCCTACAAGCTGAATTTAGGAAGTTAGGAGTTAAACTAAAGAGTCGGACTTCATAGGTAGTAATCTTGGGATTGCTCCCAGTGACATGTGCTAGCCAGAGTAGGAATGGCAGGATAGCTAAGATGAATACGTGGCTTGAAGGATGGTGCAAGACAAAGGGATTCAAATTCCGGGCACATTGGAACTGATTGTGTGGAGGTAGGACCAGTACAAACCAGACGATCTACACCTGAGCAGGACTGGAACCATTGTCCTGGGAGAGTGTTTGCAGTGCTGTTGGGGAGTTTTTAAACTAATATGGCAGGAGAATGGGAATCAATGCAGGAAGTCGGAGGGAAGTAAAGTGGTGACAGAAATAAAGGACAGTAAGGGGAAAAGTGAAAGTGGGAGGCAGAGAAACCAAAAACAAAAATCAAAAAGGGCCACATTTCACAATGATTCTAAAAGGGCAATAAATGTCACAAACATGAGCTTGAAGGCTCTGTGTCTCAATGCGAGGAGCATTTGTAATAAGATAGATGAATTAATTGTGCAAACAGTTATTAATGGATAAGACAAAGCATTTAATTCAGAAAGGGGAAATAGCATATGAAAGTAAGCTTGCTGAAAACATAAAAATCTACTATAAAAGCTTCTATAGACGTGTGAACAGAAAAAGACTATGAAGATAAATGTAGGTCCCCTGCAATTAGAATCAGGTGAATTCTTAATGGACAACAATGAGATGGTAGACCAGTTAAACAAATACTTTGGATCTGTTTTCACTGAGGACGACACATTCTGTGTCCCCAATTACGTCATATCCATTAATAACTGTTTGCACAATTAATTCATCTATCTTATTACAAATGCTCCTCGCATTGAGACACAGAGCCTTCAAGCTCTTGTTTTTGACGTTTATTGCCCTTTTAGAATCATTGTGAAATGTGGCCCTTTTTGATTTTTGTTTTTGGTTTCTCTGCCTCCCACTTTCACTTTTCCCCTAACTGTCCTTTATTTCTGTCACCACTTTACTTCCCTCCAACTTCCTGCATTGATTCCCAAGTTGACCGTGAATGGGAACTCAACATTCAGGATTAATAAATTTTCAGGAAAGACAGACAGAAAGGAAAGGGAGGTGGGGTAGCATTATTGGTTAAAGAGGAGATTAACACAATAGTAAGGGAGGATATTACCCTGGACGATGTGGAATCTGTATGGCTGGAGTTGCAGAACACCAAAGGGAAAAGGCATTAGTAGTCGTTGTGTACAGGCCACCAAACAGTGGTTGTGATGTTGGGAACTGTATTAAACAGATGCATGCAGAAAGGGTACAGCAGTTATTTTGGGTGACTACAATCTATATATTGATTGGACTAACCAAACTCATAGCAATTTGATGGAGGAGGATTTCCTTGATTAATATGTCGAGGAACCAACTAGAAAGTATGCCATCCTCGACTGGGTATTATGAAATGAGAGAGGATTAATTAGCAACATTGTGGTGCAAGATCTTTTGGGGAAAAGTGAACACAATATGGTAGAATTCTTCATTAAGATGGAGAGTGACACAATGAAATCTGAAACTAGGGTCCTGAACTTAAAGAAAGCTAACTTTGATGGTATGGGGCATGCATTGGCAAGGATAAACTGGCCAAGGACACTTAAGGTGTTGAAGGTGGACAGGCAGTGGCAGACATTTAAAGAATACACGGATGAACTTCAACAATTGTACATTCCTGTCTGGCATAAGAGTAAAACAGTGAAGGTGGCTCAACCATGACCAACAAGGGAAATCAGGAACAGTGTTAAAGCCAAACAGTAGGCATATAAATTGATCAGAAAAAGCAGAAAACCCAAGGTCTGGGGGAAATTTAAAATTCAGAAGAAGACAAAGCATTTAATTCAGAAAGGGGAAATAGCATATGAAAGTAAGCTTGCTAAAAACATAAAAATCTACTATAAAAGCTTCTATAGACGTGTGAACAGAAAAAGACTACGAAGATAAATATAGGTCCCCTGCAATTAGAATCAGGTGAATTCTTAATGGACAACAATGAGATGGTAGACCAGTTAAACAAATACTTTGGATCTGTCTTCACTGAGGAGGACACAAATAACCTTCTGGAAATGCTAGGGGACAGAGGGTCAAGTATGAAAGAGGAACTGAAGGAAATCCTTATTAGTCAGGAAGTGGTATTGGGGAAATTGATGGGATTAAAATCTGATAAGTCCCCAGGGCCTGATGCTCTGCATCTCAGACTACTTAAGGAAGTGGCCCTAGTAATAGCATTTGCATTGGCGATCATTTTCCAGCATTCTGTAGACTCAGGAAGAATTCCAATGGACTGGGGGGTAGCTAATGTAAGTCCACTCCTTGAAAAAGTAGGAGGAGAGAAAATGGGGAATTATAGGTCAGTTAGCCTGACATCGGTGGTGGGGGAAATGCTAGAGTCAATCATTAAGGATGTAATAACAGAGCATTTGGAAAGCAGGGACAGAATCGGTCCTGGTCAGCATGGATTCACTAAAGGGAAATCATGCTTCACAAATCTTCTGGAATTTTTTGAGCATGTGACCAGTAGAGTAGACAATGGTGAATCAGTAGATGTTGTGCATCTGGACTTTCAAGAGGCTTTAGACTAGGCTCCACACAGGAGATTGGTAAGGAAAATTAAAGCTCATGGTATCGGAAGTAATATATTGACATGGATAGAGAACAGAATGGCAGACAGGAGGCAGAAAGTTAGAATAAACAGGTCCTTTTCAGAGTGGCAGGCAGTGATGAGTGGGGTGCCGCAGGGTTCAGTGCTGGGACCCCAGCTGCTCACAATATACATTAACGTTTTGGATGAAGAAATTGAATGCCATACCTCCAAATTTGCAGATGACACTAAGCTGGGTGGCAGTGTGCGCTGTGAGGAGGATGCTAAGAGGCTGCAGGGTGACTTGGACAGACTGGTTGAGTGGACAAATACTTGGCAAATGCAACATAATGTGGATAAATATGAGGTTATTCACTCTGGTCACAAAAACAGAAATGGCAGATTATTATTTGAATGGTGGTTGTTTAGGAAAAGGTGAGGTGCAACGAGACCTGGGTGTCATGGTGGAACAGTCACTGAAGGTTGGCATGCAGCTGCAGTAGGCTTTGAGGAAAGCTAAAGGCATGCTGGCCTTCAGAGCGAGAGGATTTGAGTATCGGAGTAAGGATGTCTTGCTGTAGTTTTGCAGGGCCTTGGTGAGTCCACGCCTTGAGTATTGTGTGCAGTTCTGGTTTCCTAGTCTGACGAAGGACATTCTTGCCATTGAGGGAATCCAATGAAGGTTTACCAGACTGATTCCTGGGATGGCAGGACTTACATGTGAAGAAAGGCTGGATAAACTGGGCTTGTACTCACTGGAATTTAGAAGAATGTGGGGGGAATCTGATAAAAACATATAAAATCCTGATTGGACTGGACAGGCTAGATGTGGGAAGAATGTTCCTGATGTTGGGGAAGTCCAAACCAAAGGGTCACAGTCTAAGAATAAGAGGTAAGCCATTCAGGACTGAGATAAGGAAGAATTTCTTTTCTCAGAGAGTTGTGAACCTGTGGAATTCTCTCCCAAAGAAAGCTGCTGGGGCCTGTTCATTAAATATATTCAAGAGGGAGCTGGACAATACCCTTGTGGATAAAGCGATCAAGGGGTATGAGGAGAGGGTGGGAATGGGATACTGACATTGTGTGACAAGCATGTTAGTGCAGGTTTTAAGGGCCAAATGGCCTGCTCCTGCACCTATTTTCTATGTTTCTATGTCGATGTTTCTCGTTACATCCTTTGAAGTCAGGCAGCAATCGTTGAAAGCTCTGGCCTTTTCTGATTTCACACCATCGTCAAAAATATAGGAAGAATACAAAGGCATGGTCCTTACATTATACTCTGGGGACAAGTCTTGAATCCAGTCAGGACAGCTGGTGGAATTGAAATTCAGTTAATAAAATCTGGATTGAAAACTAGTTTCAGTAATGGTCACCATGACAACTATCAACAACTTTGTAAAAACATATCTGGGTCATGATTGCCCTATATGGAATGAAATATGTCTTCTTTACCTGGTATGGCCCATATGTGACTCCAGATTCACAACAATCTTTTCACTATTCTTTGAAATGGCCTAGCAAGCCACTTTATTCCAGTGCAATTAGGGATGGGCAATAAGTGCTGGCCCTGTCATTGACATCCACATTCCTTGAAAGGGAATAAACTGAATAAAGTCCTAAATCATTTTCTTTTTATTTGAAGTTCTGCTGCTTGTCTACTGACCCTTCTTCATTGAATAAACAAAAATATGACTATATTTGTCTTGTACTCTAAGAATTTCCAATGGTCATGTTTCTTAAATAAGCACATATTTATATTCATATTACATCGGCAATAATTTAACACATGTATACTAACGAATTGACTGAACAAAGGAAAAACACACATAAAACGCCCAGAGGCAACTCCAAATCAAGCTAAATTGTATTGAAGTAAACCTCTTCTAATATAATACAACAACAACATTCAGGTCTGACTTCTACATTACATAAAGGAGAGTTACTTCTTAATATGGCCTCAGATCTGATTAATCAATACTGTGCACACACTGCATTTGATGGTGCAGTGCCAACTGTTTCTGAGTATTTGGATAAGACAAGAAGCCATGCTTACCTTACACTTGCATCACTCTGGATTCAAGTGGAGGACAATGTCTTGAAGACATAAAATAACCCTAACAAAATGCTATTCATTAATCTAAGTGTACAGTCAGTCAGCCGAATAGACTCTCAGCCTTTTTAAAAATCGAAAGAACTGTAAATGTGCAAAGCAGGAACAAAAACAGAAGTTGCTGGAAAAGCTCAGCAGGTCTGGCAGCATCTGTGAAGAAAAAAATCAGAGTTAACGTTTCAGGTCCAGTGACCCCTCCTCAGAACTGAGGAACATTCAGCCTTTCTAAACTGATTGAAATGTAAAAGCAGCTTACGACTGCTCGCTTTTGCTAAGTCTCTGTGTAAACAAACAGAGTAAAAGGAATCAGCAATACATGAGTGAGTTTGAGTTTTGAAATTTAGCTTTGTTGAAGCTAAAAATTAATTAGATACTAATTATATGAATGATATAACTATGATTATAAAATTAATTATTTTAATGTACCTCCACTGGGAGCCAAAACAAGCAAGTTACTTTAGAAATCAGACTCTGCTGGTTGATTTTAATACATTTGGCAGACTAGGTAAGCAAGGAGTTCAAATGGCTACAGTGACCTATCCTTCCAATTCTGCTGCCATGCTGCGGCTTGTAATTTTTGCCTTCTCTATCGGTCAGACAAGTATGATGCTTTAATTCTTCTCAAATATGAAGATCAGACACTGAGAATGTGAACAGGACTTTATAGTAATCATCACTGAAGATCTCTATGAGGAGATTAATGTGGCTTCCCTGCCAAACTAAACTGGGGCCAGAAGAGTCCAAGAAAAGTAGTTGAGTTTGTTTTTTTGGCGGGGGCAGGTTGAGGAAGCATGTTCCTTCAGAAATCAGAGTTAGCTTTAGTATAGCCCTATCCCAGACATCCATTCCCACTCACACCACTTACCCAAATGCCAAAATCCATTTCTTTGCTTCTCTGGTAGTGGTCACCTGCTGCCCAAGATCTTATTCCTGCCCACTGGCCAGTTAGTGATTTCCCATGTATTCAGCCGAGTGACTGTTAAGGTCCATGGAGGTAAAGCCCAGAAAGGTAAAAATTCCCAGGTCATAGAGTCTTTGAACTGTACAGCATGGTAACAGACCCTTCGGTCCAACTCGTCCATGACCGACCAGATAACTTACATAAGTCTAGTCCCATTTGCCAGCATTTGGCCCTTATCCCTCTAAACCCTTCCTATTCATATACCCGTCCAGATCCGTTTTAAATGTTGCAATTATACCAGCCTCCACCACTTCCTCTGGCAGCTCATTCTACATGCACCACCCTCTGTGGGAAAAATTTGTCCCTTAGGTCCCTTAAATCTATGCCCTCTAGTTTTGGACTCCCCCACCCTGGGGAAAAGACCTTGGCTATTCACACTATCTGTGCCCCTCGTGATTTTATAAACCTCTAAAAGGTTACCCCTGAGCCTCCAACACTCCAGGGAAAATAGCCCCAGTCTATTCAGCCTCTCCCTATAGCGCAAACCCTTCAACCCTGGCAACATCTTTGTAAATCTTTTCTGAACCCTTTCAAGTTTCACAACATCCTTCCGATAGCAGGGAGCCCAGAAATCCAAGCAGTTTTCCAAGAGTGGCCTAACCAATGTCCTGTACAGCTGACACATGACCTCCAAACTCCTATGCTCAATGCACTGACCAATAAAGGCAAGCATATCAAATGCCTTCTTCACTGTCCTATCTATCTGTGACTCCACTTTCAAGGGACTATGAACCTGCGGTCCAAGGCCTCTTTGTTTAGCAACAGTCTCCAGGGCCCTACCGTTAAGCATGTAAGTCCTGCCCTGATTTGCCTAATCAAAATGCAACACCTCACATTTATCTAAATTTAACTCCATCTGCCACTCCTTGGCTCATTGGCCCTTCTGATCAAGATGCCTTTGTGCTCTGAGATAACCTTCTTCACCGACCACTACATGTCCAATTTTGGTGTCATCTGAAAACTCACTAACCATACCTCCTATGTTCACATCCATTTCATTTATATAAATGATGAAAAGCAGTGCACCCAGCACCGATCCTTGTGGAACACCGCTGGTCACAGGCCTCCAGTCTGAAAAGCAACCCTCCATCCCCATTCTCTGTCTTCTACCTTCGAAGCAGTTCTGTATCCAAAATCTGTTCTCCCTCAATTCCATGTGATCTAACTTTGCTAACCAGTCTGCCATGAGGAACCTTGTTGTATGCCTTACTGAAGTCCATATAGATCATGTCCATCACTCAGCCCTCACCAATCCTCTTTGCTACTTCTTCAAAAAACTCAATCAAGTTTGTGAGACACAACTTCCCACCCACAAAGCCATGTTTACTCCCTAATCAGTCTTTGCCTTTCCAAATCCATGTAAATCCTGTCCCTCAGAATTCCCTCCAACAACTTGCCCACTGCTGATGTTAGGGCCATTGGTCTATAGTTCCCTGGCTTTACCTTATCGTCTTTATTAAATAATGGCACCACGTTAGCCAACTTCCAGCACCTCACCTGTGGCTATCGATGATAAAAATATCTCAGCAAGGGGCCCAGCAAACTTTTCTCTATTTTCCCACAGTGTTCTAGGGTCTTGGGGATTTATCCACCTTTATGCATTTTAAGACATCCAGCACCTGCTCCTCTGAAATCTGGACATTTTTCAAGATGTTGCTATTTAATTACCCACTTTCTCTATCTTCCATATTCTTTTCCACAGTAAACACTAATGCAAAATACTCGTTTAGTTTGACCCCATCTCCTGTGATTTCACACATAGTTGGCCTTGTTGATCTTTAAGGGGTCTTATTCCCTCCCTTGTTACCCTTTTGTTCATAATGTATTTGTAGAATCCCATTGGATTCTCTTCAACCCTATTTGCCAAAGCTATCTCATGACCCTTTCTGCCCTCCTGATTTCCCTATTAAGTATACTCCTACTGCCTTCATACTCTCCTAGGGATTCACTCCATCTCTGCTGTCCTTACCTGACATATGCTTCCTTCTTATTCTTAACCAAAACCTCAATTTCTCTAGTCATCCAGCATTCCATTCACCTACCAACCTCGCCCTTCACTCTAACACGTTGTACAGGATTGTACGGTTTTGGATCTCTGTCAGACTTCAGTCCATACAACTCTCACGAGGAGTTCAAATGTTCACTTTACTATATGAAACACAAATACTAACTTGCTCACAACAATACTGCCTGTTTCAGAACAAAAGAGGTATTTCACTGAGCCAGAACTTTAAGTTAAAGTACTTAAGTAAAACAGCAGATTTTGGGGGTCAAAATTAAAGCAACGTTAGACCACCTTTAATGTAGATCATGCTTAGTTATGCTGATGCACACATACATTTAAACACACCTTTTGTTAACACAATGTCAAAAGCCACATCTGTGCTAAAAATTCATTTAAACAGCACATCCAGTTAATATTTAGCCCTCAACTGACATTAGTAAAACAGATAATCAAACCAGTTATTTCTTTGCCGGGTGCTTGCTGTCTACTTATTAGCTGCCATGCATCCTGTATACAACAGCAAATATGCTTCAAAAATACTTCATTGGCTGTGAAGTGTCATGTGTTATCCTGAGGTGCTGAATGGTACTGTATAACTGTCGGCTTTAACAAAGAAAAATGTTGCCACTAATCATTCAGTGATATTTAAAATGGATGTGGGCTTTCTCATACACTAGGCATTGGATCAGTATTTGTCCGTTTATACAGTGCCATTGGTCTGAGAGACTTCTAAAGGCTCAATCGGTTAAGTGCATTGCATTGCATTGGCTGAAATAGAGATCAGGAAGGTCAAATGATGACAACTAGTCCTAATGTCCCTAATCTCAAAGAAATGATAAATTAGCCAGAATTCATGAAAAGAAAGGATAAATTGGTCAGAATTGGTGAAAAGGATCCAACAAAAGCAGGAGTGGGAATGCAAATCAGATGATCAGCTTCCTGTGGAAACTGATCAGTGTCATAAAAGTTCTCCCTTGCCCATTAACTTCCCTGAGTCCTTTAATTCCACTTGCTTCACCTACCACCCACCTTGATTTCCACCTCTCTGCAGTTCCGATGAAGCGTTAATGGGATGACTAGATAGGAATTTTGCTAGTGAGTGGCAAGGCACCGATCTGCACACATTATCAGCAGCACATGGACTACAGCAGTTCAAGAAGGGAACTCACCACCATCCTCTCAAGATCAACTATAGATGGGTAATAAATGCTGGCCCAGCTAGCAATGGCCATGTCCCATGATGAATAGATATTAAAAAAACCACATTATTACCTAATTTCACCTCATTTTTGTCTAAGTTACTATCTTTCTAGGCAGTCGAGAGAAACTGGATAGGGATAATTCCCGAAATGAAAGTTTGAGTGGTTACCTGGTAGCGGAGGCTTGTTAGTGTCTTCTCTGAGCTTCCATCTTGCCAACATTCCCCAACACCTCAGGGTACACTCCATGGGTACTTTCTGTACTCTTTGTCCACAGACGCTGGCACAGCCAAGCCTTGGTCTCACACCATCATGGCACATCTCCAACTCACTTATATTACAGCTCACCATTTCATACTGTACTTCAGAGTGCTGATCCTTCTATTGAAATGGTGCTGCTAGATTGCTTTGTGTACAGAGATAGACCCTCCTTATTCATTGGAATGGGGTGCATTGAGTCAAGGCTATTATCTTTCCCTTGCAGTGCTCACTCTCTTTGCGCTTGATTGGATGCTTAAAGCATCTCTGCCTTGCCTTATGCTTTCCTGCATTGCCACCTTGTTCTGAATGTATAGGCTCACAGAACTTCATTTTGCCTCCTTTTTTTGTTCAGACACAAAGCCAGGCAGTCAGTCATATTTACCAGCAATGGAGAGTCAAGGGGATGGATATACTGCTGTAAGGCCCCATGTTCTACCTACTCCATGTACCAGTGGCAAAAGCTTATGTGGCAAACCCTCTGAATGTGCTTCAACCAAATAACCCTGACTCATATTCTTACAACCTGTAAACAGTTTCAGCGATGCAATAAGAGATATTTAATTTACTCTGCAAGACTGTTCTCATTATACCAGAATGTGGATATCATCATACAGACGACATTGCATACCACAAAAGAATAGTGGCTCAGTGGTAAAACTGTTTTCCCCTCTCTGTCACAGCTAAAAACTGGGCGTTCTTTTTCTGCTGCTAGAATTGCTTGTGAGACAATCTATTTTACTGTGTTTGCCTTTGCCAAAATTATGTGATTATGGAATGTTACTGTATTGGAACAGTTAATGAGTAGTTTATTAATTTTGTTAATTATCTTGATAGAGTTACAGTTAAGCCAATTCTTTTCTTTTATTTTGAGTGTATTTTAACTATAGTGCATGAATAAAGAATGTTTTGCTTTAAGCCTGATAGTTTGACCAATCGAAATGCATTCACAACACAACGCTTGGCATTTGCCTTTAAAACAAAAAAAGGTTAGGGTCTAGGCTATATCCTTGACTTGTCTTGAAGGGGTTTGGTCTGGTTCATAACACATGACCTACAAGTCTGCTGTGAGCCACTGCATCAACTGTCTTCTGGAAATCCATGAATACACCATAAGCCTTTCCATTACTTCTTCAAAAAACTCCAACAAGCTAGTTAAACAGTTTCCCCTTTAAAAATCCACAGTCCGGACACTGGATATGACATTTATCCCTGCATCTCTCCCACAGATGCTGCCAGACCTGCTGAGCTTCTCCAGCAATTTCTTGTTTTTGTTTCAGATTTTCAGCAACCACATTTTATTCCTTTTCCAAGTCTGAAAAGAAGACATCCTAGGAGAATAGTGAAACACGAGATTGTCCAAATTTGTAACTTACTTGACATTGGGAAGGGGTTGGTGAAGTGCTAAATCTAATTGTATAAACAAATGTGTGACAATAATAGTTATCAGGAAGAAAACGTCGTGGGTGAAGTGTGTATATCGGTCTGTAAGGATAAATACTTGAGTGCAATAAGCATCATTCACTATGATGATGTCATGAGGATCTTGTGAGAACCAGACCTAAAGAGAAGTCCTTTCAACAACTTTTGTAGTAATGATCCTCTTGTTATTATTTGCAAACGGTTGCAGAGATGCAATAATCTACATCTTGCTTACTCTGCAGAACTGTTCTCAATAGACCAGACGACGGCTACCCTCACACACACTAGACCATGTCAGTCCCTAAAGAACCCACATAGAAAAGATATGGGCGGCAGCTCACACACTCAGGCCATTGATCACTTCATGACATTCTTTCGGTTGAGCACCTCCCCCCAAAGCCCCTCAAGTAGCCAGACTTTACATGGACAATGGAAACACGACTTTTCCCCCAATCTCTTACTCTTTTTACATCTAACAAATAAAAATGTGAGATTGCAGAGGAAGGAAAGCGTTGTTTTAAAGCCCGGCTGTCTTTTTTAAGATGGGGGTAAATTACTTGAAGAATTCTTTAATTGCTGGAAACTAGAGGACATTTGTGAGGGGATGGGGGAAGACAGGAGCCCGGGCCAGGTTTAGGAGAGGGCACAGGCTGGGAAAGCAGCAAACACCGTCGCAATCCTGAAGCCGTCTCTGGCGCGGAATCTCAAAACGCGGAAGTCACCAGCAGATGGCTCACCCATTCCCAGAGCCTACTGGGGGAAAAGCCTGGGTTCAGTGACACGGGAAATCAGAGCACCTTGCGAAGCTTTCTACAAACACACGCATTTCCCCCCCCCACCTCCCTTCGCAAAGCCCGCACTGCACGCTGTTGGAGTCATTTGTGATTCTTACTGTTTGTATAATTACCATTTTCCCCGAATTAGAAACAAAAACACCAGGTCGGGGAGCGGCTTGAAGCCTAGGGGCGGAGATCTTGACACCAACTTTACACCTGAGTGAAAGGTCGCTGCAGAAAGGCAGGAATCGCGGGGAAAATGGCGACTATTGGAGACATCGCTTCGCTAATGTCCAATGTGGATGGTAACTAAAGCAGCTGGGGGGTGGCCACACGTCCATCTGCCCATTGCTTCAGCAGCAGCAGCCGCAGGAGGAGGAAGAAGAAGGCGGACAAAGTACAGAGCGACATGTCAGCCTCGGAACTTTACAGCAAGGTGAGTGTTGGGGAGATTGTAACCATTTTAAATGTGTCCATCTCCTGGATATCACTTCCATTCCAAAAGAAGTGTTAAAGTCGACAGCGCGCTGCAGCACCAAGTCCCATGATAATAGTAATGAGGAGGAAAACCACTATCACAATCCTATCCTCATTTCTTTTAAATGTTTCATTTTAAAAATCGGTTTCTCCACCTTCCTTCCGTTCGCCCGTGTTGATTCGGAAGCTCCAGTAAACCTTTAATTTCCCGCTGCCGTTGAGATTAAAGTCAAGGTTGCGCGATAGATAAAGTTTGAAGTAATTTTCATTGTAGCCAACAATCCTTGTTTGTTTTTTTTTTCAAAAGTAAACATTTAATGCTGTCTCCTCGAAGCGGGTAGTGCGGAGCAGGTGTTTAATGGTGTAGCTTGTGTGTGAGAGGTTGGGATCGTCTGTAGTTTTAGCAATATCGGTAACAGGCATAAAAATATCTGCATAGGTTTGAATAGTCTTTTTAAAAATGCAATTCTACCTCCTACAGTTGCACGGTTTCAAGTTTTGCTGTTTGTCTCTTGATCCGGAAAGGCGAGAGGAATTCAATTTAAAAAAAACAGAACCTGCTGGAGAAACTCGGCAGGTTTGGGAGCATCTGTGGGGAGAAACGATTTAACTTGTCGAATGCAGGGACCCTTTTTCAGAACGTTTCTCTCCACAGATGCTGTCAGACCTGAGTTTCTCCAGCAAGATCTGTTTCTATTTGCTTCAGATCTCCGGTATCCGCAGTTCCTTGAATTTTAAAAAATGGATTTATGAAAATGCTGAAAGCCCCTTTAATGCAAATTTGATTCAATGGAATGAATACTTCACAAATCTGGACACTCTGAGATTGTCTCTTCCTTAGTTCTACCGTTCCGGGAACCGCTTCGTTTCCCTAAAAATCTTTTTATCGGTGACACTAAAGAACACTGCCTGGATATTTTTTTTTAAAAATAAAACTTTTTATCTTGCTAATAAAAACCCAGACTGACTGCACAGTTATTGGGATATCTCTTTCGATGGGAAATGGGAGTGCCGTGGTAAATATTATTGGACAACTAAAGATTTTGGAGATTTGCTATAAAATTCCACTAAGGCTCCAGGAGGAATTTAAATTAGCTTTACTTAAAATCTGGAATTTTAGGAAAAAAATTAGTCGTGGCGATTATGATATAACCACATTAGTAATGATTTGGTTTCTCTTTTAATGTCCAAGTGTCAGGAATTCTGGTGACTTTACCTAGTTCCACCTACGTGTGATTCACGTGCTCATCCCTGACTTACCCCCAGAAATGACCTAACTGGAGATTTGTTGCATCAAAGTTACAGAAACGTCAGATAAGAATAAAATGGGTCTTCAGAAGGGTCTAGGCCCAAAATGTTGGGCCTTCCTGCTCCTCTGCTGCTTGGCCTGCTGTGTCCATCCAGCTCTACACCTTGTTCTCTCAGATTCTCCAGCATCTGCAGTTCCTGCTGTCTCTAAGAATAAAATGGGGCAGTTTACACACCATCGAGCTGAAACAATGGATACACCCTGTCCATTTAAGCATGGAAAGCAGTTCTCAGTAACATCTGCAGATTTGTGCTAATACAGGGGCTGTACCACCCTGCCGTTTTCCCAGAAGTCTCCATTACCATTCCTGGTTAGGTCCTATGCTAACAGCAGAACAGACTAACCAGAGGTGACAGCACAATGATATAAAGTTGCCATAGTCCTACTGGACGATAGGGCTATTCTCTTATTAGAGAGAGGCAACTGGTAATTTAACCTGAGGGTCACTACTCAAGTGATGGGAGAGATTAAAAAGGACAGTCCTTAATAGTAACCAAAGTTTTGGTACAGGAATTGAACCCACACTGTTGCCATCATTTTGCAAATCAGCTCTCCACAATGATATGAAGTAAAGATAAAGTCACTATTCCCGGAGGAATATACAGTGATATGAAGTGGCTCTGGGTGACCTTTAATATTGATTGCAGAGCTTATGGCATCTTGCAATTCAAGTGAACATCTGACTGATCCATCATTTGAAATGAGGCAGGAGATGATAATCAGTCCTTCTCTGTGTTGAACCCTACTATGAAAAGATGTAGAATGTACCGTTTATAGAGGATGTCAATATCAACCAAGAAGAGTGGTTTACTAACAGCACCACTGACTGAGTCCTGAAGAGCATATCTGCCAGACTGGACCTACAAGAGATAGTGAGAAAATCAACTGATGCATCTTTCCCATGGAAGTACTTGTCGTGACCCTTATAGTGATGGTCCCATCTTCAAATTGAAAATACCCTGCAATGTGTGGTATGACACTACCACCATTCTAAATGGGGTAGGCTCAGAATATTTGAGGAAATCCAGCACCGGATTCTCTGCGTGAGCTCCACTTTCTACAAACAATGACAGTGAGTGTTTGACGACAGAGATTTCTGGAAGTCAACAAAAAGCCTAGTGTGCAGACCAGTGTTGTCAGCACACCCCTGAATTGAAGTGATATCTGAACTCTGCATCAATGATATGTAAAAAGCTAGCGAAATTCCACCGCTGCTTTCTCTGAATTTAATGGGAGGACCTTAATTCAGGCAAAACTCCTGTGAAATCAACTATGATTGGCTGAATGCTGTGTCTGCATGGTGAAAGATTATCTTTTTCCACCATCTGGCCCTATTCTTGCCATTCTGAAATGGCTAGCCATGGGAAGAGCAAAGAACATGCTAGAAAGACTCGCTGAAGTTTGGAAACACTAACTTTGATTGGGAAGAGCTTATTGTTGATCATTCGAAATGGTAACAATCTGTCTGTCATGTTGTACCATGCTTAGACTCACATTTTATTGATCAGGCAGTACATTAGCAGAGAAGGAAAGAAAACATTCTATACATTCTGTTCCTCGTCACAAAGATCTGTTGTTGAGAATTGGCCACCTTGGGTGTCAAATGAAGAACCAAACAGAAACTTGTGACTGAGGAGACATCATCCTTAAATTTATGGACAGATCTTTTTATTCAATAGGATCATAAGGCAGAAGAGCAGAATTAGGCTATTCAGCCCATTGAGTTTGCTTTACTGTTCAATCATGGCTGATCCGTTTCTCAACCTCATTCTCCTGCCACCTTCCCTTGCCCTTTGATCTCCTTACTAATCAAGTATTAACTTTGGCCCCCAGGTGATGTCACTAAAAACATTGTCAAAGTTAGTACTTGATTAGTAAGGGGATCAAAGGGCAAGGGAAGGCGGCAGGACTCTTCTTCAGAACTCAGGACTGATTAAGTAGATTATTGTGGCACCTCTTATCAAATGCCTGTTGAAAATCCAACCATATTACCTCCACTTTTCCTCTTTAATCTACCCTGCTTTTTACTCCCACAAAGAATGCTAATAAATTTGTCAGGCATGATTTCCCCTTCATGAAACCATGCTGACTCAGCTTGATCATATTATGTATTCTGAATGCTCTATTACAATTTTCACAATAATAGACGCTAACATTTTCCCAATAACGTTATTATACTGGTATTAAAGCAAACTACTGAACATTTTATGTTCACTAGCTTTCGACAAAAAGAATGCTGAGAATTATAATGGCCAGGCTGAGTAAACGAGGATATGTATAGAAGTGAGACTGTTTGCCATGTTCATTCTCAGCTCCTGAAGCAGTTCATATCCATATGAAGTAAGACCTGGACAATGCTTGGGCTGATTTGTGATGCCTATGTTTTTTGCCACTTGTTAAGTGCCAGGTAATGCGGTCCAACAAGCGAGAATCTAACCATTGACCCTTGCTATTAAATGGCATTTTCATCACTGAACCCCACAGTTAACGCCGTAGGGGTTACTTACAACAGATACTGAGATGGACCTCCAAATAAATAGCCGTTACAAGAGCAGGCCAGAGACAGAGAATTCTATGGCAGGTAATTTTGCCTCTTGAATCCCCAGGACCTGCCCATAAAGTACAAGTCAGGAATGTGATGGAATATTTTCCATTTTCCTGGATGAGTGCAGCTCTAACAACGCTCAAGAAGTTCAACTATCTAGGACAAGTAGCCTGCCTGATTGGCAGCCCATCCACCACTTTCACCGTCTGCTCCCTTCACCATCTTCAGCGACATCTTCCAAACTTTTTCATCATCTGGATGGACAAGGAAAGCAGGTGCATGGGAACATGATCAGCTGCAAGTTTTTCTCTTTCAGACTATACTATACCCTGAACTAAAACTATATCACTATTCCTTCATTGGTCAAAATCCTAGACCCCATGCCCTAATAGCATTGTGGGTGCTCCAGTCCCCAAGGACTGCAGCAGTTCAAGAAGGCAACTTTCCACTATCCCCTTTACGAGGGTAATTAGGGATGGACAGCAGTGCCAGCCTAGCCAGTGGTGCTCCCATCCTGTGGAATAAATATTACAAAATGGCTTAGTCTTCTCCATCTTACTCAGTTAGATTAGAAAACATGTTACATTTGTGTGGAGTGTAGCGATGGAAAACCCGCCTTCTTTATGAACTCAATTTCAGACTGTTTTGAAAGCTTTGACAATTCCAAGGATAAAATGATGTAATTAATTTAACGTTTAACTTTAACAAAAATGAAAGAAAAGTATTATTTAAAGTAACTTGCATTTTAAAAAGTGCCGTGAAATACAATAAAACACAAGCACTTAATCCTGTGATGTGATAAATGTCACTACCACATAAAGGGTAACACAAAAGATTTGCAGATATAATCAATGTATGATATTGCTAATCAGACAAAATATAGAATGCAAGCAGCTTTTCAAAGTAAAATTAACAAGATAATTTCTGTGAAAGCAGATTAAATATGGAAATTTTGTTCTAGTGATACTCGGTGGCTGCTACACCATACCACTTTTTTTTAAACTGTGAGCTGTAGTTTTGATCTTGGAAGCATCATTAATTAGTTTTATTCCTCTGAATATTAATGTCCCTTGCACTTTTGGAATATTTGAGAATTAAAGATCCATCTTGTGGATTTTGCTTTGAACAGCATGTGATAATAGACCATAAACTGTTTTTCCTTTCCCCATTTTCTTTTAACTCTTTCTTTTGTTTTTAAATATATTTTGGAAGGGGGTGACAAGAATGGGTTTTTATCTTGATGGCGAGATTACAAGATGCAGATCATGTGATAAATCCCAATGTTTAGCTTACTGGATTGATTCCTGGTGCCAGAGCATTGTCCTCTGAAGAGTGGTCATGTAGAATTGGCCAATATTCCCCTGCAGTTTAGAACCAGAAGTATTTTCAATGAAGTGTTGTGTGATGGGAAGATTTCTTGGTGTTGAAAGTTTGTTCAGCTGGCTGTGAAATCTAGATCTAGAAGATATAGTTGGGATTGAGACAGGAATTGATCATTTGTCTCTGAAATGAAGTGTAATTTCTTCAAAGTACTGTTAAATCTTTCAGATTCTCAACGCAGAGAGCACTGTAGGCTCTAATTCGGTATGGTATGTCAATAACAAGCGAGTTCAGCAAGCAATTAAGATGGCAAGTTGAACGTTGTCATTTATTGCAAGGGAAATGGAATATGAAAATGCAATATTTTTTAAAAAAAGTTGCTAGGCACTGATGAGACCACATCTGGAGTACTGTGTACGGTATTTTTTTTTGGTCTCTATTTAAGAAAAGACGTAACTGTTAGAAACAACTTTGAAAAAGATTGATTTCTGTGGTTTTTGGGATTGGCTACGTGTTTATCTTTGAGGAAATATTGAATGTATCTACTGAATTATGAGATGTTATCTTATTGACACGTTATCTTAGTGAAACATAAGGTGCTAAGGGGAATTATTTGGATGACTCATGTTGTGGAAGGAGACCATACTTGGGAACACAGTTTCAAAATAAGGATTTTCCAGTGTAAGATGTGTCTGTGGAATGCTCTTCCCAGACAGTAGTTGTGAAATTGTCATTGAATATTTTTAAGCAGAGGTTGATTAAATTCTTGACGAACTAGAGACTCAGATTATTGAAGGCAGATCTTAATATTGAATTGTGTTAACAGTAAGGTCTGCCGTGATCTTGTTGAATGGTGGAGCGGGCTTGAGGGGCCATTCCTTGTTAAAGTATTCGTAGATGAGAGAGATGTTTTGGTTCTGGGAATCAGGGAAATATGGAATGAGATTAAGGTCAGAGACTAGGCAACTTTGGTCAGGCGTTCGACCTTCGGGTAGTCTGGCTAGCAAGGTTAGATCAAGTGGAATACAGGGAAAACTAGCCGTTTGGATACAGAACTGGCTCGAAGGTAGAAGACGGGTGGTGGTGACGGGTCACTTTTCAGACTGGAGTGCTGTGACCAGCGGTGTGCCACAAGGAACAGTGCTGGGTCCACTGCTTTTTGTCCTTTATGTAAATGATTTGGATGTGAACATAGGAGGTATGGTTGGTAAGTTTGCAGATGACACCAAATTTGGTGGTGTAATGGGCAGTGAAGAACGTTATCTCAAAGTAACAAATATGATCTTGATCAGATGGGCCAATGGGCCAAGGAGTGGCATATGGAATTTCCAGTAGATAAATGTGAGGCGCTGCATTTTGGAAAGGCAAACCAGGGCAGGACTTATACGCTTAATGGTACGGTCCTGGGGACTGTTGCTGAATAAAGAGACCTTGGAGTGCAGGTTCATAGTTCCTTGTAAGTGGAGTTGCGGGTAGATAGGATAGTGAAGAGAGCGTTTTGGTATGCTTGAGAGATAATAGGAACTGCAGATGCCAGAGGTATACCAATGGTATCAATGTGGATTTCACAAGCTTCAAAATCTCCCCTCCCCCAACCGCATCCCAAAACCAGCCCAGCTCGTCCCTGCCTCCCTAACCTGTTCTTCCTCTCACCTATCCTCACCTCCCACCTCAAGCCGCACCCCCATTTCCTACCTACTAACCACATCCCACCCCGTTGACCTGTCCGTCCTCCCTATCAATGGTATCAATACCATTGCCAGAGAGTCCGAGATAATAAGGTGTAGAGCTGGATGAACACAGCAGGCCAAGCAGCATCATAGGAGCAGGAAGACTGACGTTTTGGGCCGAGACCCTTCATCAGAAATGGGGGACGGGAAAGGGGTTCTGAAATAAATAGGGAGAGAAGGGGAGGCAGGGAGAAGATAGGTGGAGAGGGAGCCAGTAAAGGTGAGTGTAGGTAGGGAGGACGGACAGGTCAACGGGGTGGGATGTGGTTAGTAGGTAGGAAATGGGGGTGCGGCTTGAGGTGGGAGGTGAGGATAGGTGAGAGGAAGAACAGGTTAGGGAGGCAGGGACGAGCTGGGCTGGTTTTGGGATGCGGTTGGGGGAGGGGAGATTTTGAAGCTTGTGAAATCCACATTGATACCATTGGGCTGCGCGGTTCCCAAGCGGAATACGAGTTGCTGTTCCTGCAGCCTTCGGGTGGCATCATTGTGGCATTGCAGGAGGTCCAGGATGGACATGTCGTCTGAGGAATGGGAGGGGGAGTTGAAATGGTTCGCGACGGGGAGGTGCAGTTGTTTATTGCAAACCGAGTACAGGTGTTTTGCAAAGCGGTCCCCAAGCCTCCGCTTGGCTTCCCCGATGTAGAGGAGACCACAACGGGTACAGCGGATGCAGTATACCACATTGGCAGATGTGCAGATGAACATCTGCTTGATGTGGAAAGTCTTCTTGGGGCCTGGGATGGGGGTGAGGGAGGAGGTGTGGGGGCAGGTGTAGCCCTTCCTGCGGTTGCAAGGAAAAGTGCCGGGTGTGGTGGGGCTGGAGGGGAGTGTGGAGCGGACAAGGGAGTCACGGAGAGAGTGGGCCCTCCGGAAAGCAGACAAGGATGGGGAGGGAAAAATGTCTTTGGTGTCGAATTGCCGATGGCGGAAGTGTCGGATGGTGATGCGTTGGATCCGGACGTTGGTGGGGTGGTACGTGAGGACGAGGGGGATTCTGTTTTGGTTGTTATTGCGGGGACGGGCTGTGAGGGATGAGTCGCGGGAAATGCGGGAGACGTGGTCGAGGGTGTTCTTGACCACTGAAGCGGGGGAAGTTGCGGTCGTTGAAGAACGAGGATATCTGAGATGTACGGGAGTGGAATGCCTCATCCTGGGAGCAGATGCGGCGGAGGCGAAGGAATTGGGAATAGGGGGACGGCATTTTTGCAGGAAGGTGGATGGGAGGAGGTGTATTCGAGGTAGCTGTGGGAGTCAGTGGGCTTGAAATGGATATTGGTTTCTAGATGGTTGCCCGAGATGGAGATAAAGAGGTCCAGGAAGGTGAGAGAGGTGTTGGGGATGGTCCAGGTGAACTTCAGGTTGGGGTGGAAGGTGTTGGTGAAGTGGATGAACTATTCGAGCTCCTCATGGGAGCACGAGGTGGCGCCGATACAGTCATCAATGTAACGGAGGAAGAGGTGGGGTTTAGGGCCAGTGTAGGTACGGAAGAGGGATTGTTCCATGTAAGCTACAAAGAGGCAGGCATAGCTTGGGCCCATGCGGGTACCATGGCCACCCCCTTTGTCTGTAGGAAGTGAGAGGAATTGAAAGAGAAGTTGAGGGTGAGGACGAGCGGATGAGGGTGTTGGTCGAGGGGGACTGGTCAGGCCTGCGGGACAGGAAGAAGTGGAGGGCCTTTAGGCCATCTGCATGGGGAATGCAGGTGTATAGGGACTGGATGTCTGTAGTAAAAATGAGTTGTTGGGGACTGGGGAATTGGAAGTTCTGGAGGAGGTGGAGGGCGTGGGTGGTGTCGCAGACGTAGGTAGGGAGTTCCTGGACCAAGGAAGAGAAAATAAGTTCGGGGCAGGAGCAGGCGGAGACAATGGGTCGACCAGGGCAGTCATGTTTGTGCTTGCCTTTATTGGCCAGTGCATTGAATATAGGAGTTGGGACATCATGTTGCAGCTGTACATGACATTATTTAGCCCACTTTTCGAATACTGCGTGCAATTCTGGTCTCACTGCTATAGGAAGGAACTTGAAAGGGTTCAGAAAAGATTTAGGAGGACGTTGCCAGGCTTGAGCTATTTGAGAGAAGCTGAATAGGCTGGGGCTATTTTCCCTGGAACATCGGAGGCTGATGGGTGACCTTATAGGGGTATATATAATCATGAGGAGCGTGGATAGGGTAAATAGGCAAGGTCTTTTCCCTGGGGTGGGGAAGTCCAAAACTAGAAGGCATAGATTTAAGGTGATAGGGGAAAGATTTCAAAAGGACCTGAGGGGCAACTTTTTCCCGCAAAGGGTGGTGCGTGCATGGAATGAGGTGCCAGAGGAGGTGGTGGAGACTGGTAGAATTGCAACATCAAAAAGTCATCTGGAGGGTATACGAAAAAGAAGGGTTTAGAGGGATATGGGCCAAATGCTGACTAATGGGACTAAATTAATTTAGGCTACCTGGCTGGCATGGACGAGTTGGATTGAAGGGTCTGTTTCCATGCTGTGTGGCTCTGAGCTTATTGAATGGTTGAATAGCCCTCATGGAAATGTCACTCTGGATTGATAACTGAGGAGTTCATTCATCTAATTGGAGAGCACTACAAAATGGATATTTTTCTCGACATAGGGTACAATAGATGTCTTTTATCATTATATAGATTCTCATAATGTATAATAAATCTTATTATCCAGTAGCCTAAGAGACTTGGTTTGGAACTGTTGCCCAACTCCATGTATTAAGACTAAATCTTGATGTATTTTAGAAAATGTTACTATCGTTCTGATGAACCTCAGTGAAGATGAGGCTAAATGGTTGTGTGTAGTTATAGATGATGTCAAGCTTACTACAAGGGAACTGCTCGTATTATATCCAATTACTTTGGTAGGGTATTTGTGTTCCTCTGTAGCTTATGCTGTCACGTAAGGTGTTCATTTTGAATGAACAACACCAGTTCTTTCTTTTATTTTTAAAATATTGAAGCACTTTGTTAGACCATTGTGACCAGGAAGTGAATGTAAAACCCACTCTTGGGACCTCCTTTTTCAAGTTGTTGCAATCTAATTTTCTGAGGGACAGACTGGCTGGCTGTGAAATGTTTGCTCTTTCTGGAAGAGTGGTGTCTAGTACCTTTTTAGGATCAAACCTAAGATCAGGAATTGAGAGGAGTGAGGGGAGGGAGAGAGATGGTTTTAAACTGCATCCCACCATTTGGTGCAGTCTGTTAGAGCTGGAATGGACAGCACTGAATTAGAAGCTGAAAAGGGGAACTGGGAAGTTAGGAGTCAGGTTTCAAACAGAATATAGCTTGGAGGGGAAATTGGATTCACTTCTAGAAAGTAGAGAGTTGTGTTTTTTTTCCATTTTGTTTTGCATTGACATCCTTTCATGCAGCTTTTTTTTTATATACTACGTTTTGAAATTTGATATTCAAATATGATTTTATTATATCACTACCTTTTTTGTATACGGAGATCTTCCTGTATTAGCCTTCGGAAAATTTTTCACTCCCACATGCTAACTCATTCAAGCTTTCCTGTTACAAAGAAGAGTCGCACTGGACTTTCTCACTGCCCAGATGTTGTCGTACCTTCTGAGTTCATCTAGTGCTTTATTTTTTATATTTCAGATTTCCAGCATCTGCAGGACTTTATCTATTCCCCCTTTCTTTGCTACATCACAACGGTAAAAGCTGTTGGTGAAAACCAGCAGGGAAAGAATGTTGTTTTTATATTTTAAAATAAAGTAGATGTCCTTTTTTGTTTTTTAGTGACAGACAATCGGAGTATGTGGAATTGGGAACAAAGTCCATCTTCTTTTGAAACTGCTGCACTGCAATTTGAATCTTTTGTTTAGTGCTGTTCCAGGCTTCGGTGAGAAAATTAACCCAATTGTTCCCAAATTATCCTTCATCCGCATAAAGTCACATGTAGGCCATTGTTTCCTTGTCTGGCCTACACGTGACTCCAGACCCACGGCAACATGGTTGACTGTTAACTGCCCTCTGAAGTGATCTGGCAAGCCACTCAGTTCAAGTGATAAATAGGGATGGGCAATAAATGCTGACTCAGCAAGTACCCCCCCCCCCGCCCTCTCCTCCATCCCATAAACATCCTTTTTTTAAAAGAAAGGCTGAGATATGGAATATATTGTGTCCTGTAAATTTTACTTGTGGCTACATTTTTTTTTGAGTACGATTCTAATCGGGCAAAGCAATCCATACAATACTTCTGCCCCTCCCCTGTACTTGGCCTCAGATTGGTACCTTGTCTTCAACCACTGGGGTCACACACACTGGAATTCTTTCCCTCACTTCAACATGTTTTTCTTCTCTACATTAAGACCTTCTCATAAGACCCACCTCTTCGACTAAAGTACCAATATTCAATTCTTTGCTTCAGGGTTTATTTCTATCTGATTGCACCTTTCATTTAGTACCCTGAATGTTTTTCTATGTCATTGTGCCTTTATAAATAGGTGGAATATCTGTCCACCACAGGAGAGAGAAAGTCAAATGAGGTGGCAATGATGCAATATCACTCTCTCCTGGTATGATCTCATTTCAAGCTGATTCTGAGTTAACCAATATAAAGCTGATACCCGAGATAACAAGGCGTGGGGCTGGATGAACACAGCAGGCCAAGCAGCATCACAGGAGCAGGAAAACTTGACGTTTCGGGCCTAGACCCTTCATCAGAAA
>JAHRHZ010000248.1:24116903-24132425 GCA_024137785.1 Ginglymostoma cirratum | reverse complement strand
GGCCTAGACCCTTTCTGATGAAGGGTCTAGGCCCGAAACGTCAAGTTTTCCTGCTCCTGTGATGCTGCTTGGCCTGCTGTGTTCATCCAGCCCCACGCCTTGTTATCTCGGGTTCTCCAGCATCTGCAGTACCTTTTATCTCTAAAGCTGATACCCAATGTGAAAACGATAGCTAAATTTAAAATGATCAGTTGATATGTTTACAAGTGCTGTTAAAACCTATTACTAATGTATTATTATTGTTGTTTATTAATTTGGTTTTTGCCATTTATGGGCGTGCACTTCTGTATTCATCCAGCATCTTCAGTGTGTCTTTCAGTGCATACCTATGGTTGTTTTGATCATAGAATCCCTACAGTGTGGAAGCAGGCCCTTCGGCCCAACAAGTCCAATCGGACCTTGGACGTGCCACCCAGACCCATCCCCATAACCAACCTAATCCACATATCCCTGAAACACAATGGGCAATTTATTTTGGTCAGTCCACTAGCCTGCATATCTTTGGACAGTGGGAGGAAACCAGGGCACCTGGAGGAAACCCACGCAGACACTGGGAGAATGTGTGGAGTTTGCACACGGTCGCCTGCGGGTGGAATTGAACCAGGTCCCTGGTGCTGTGAGGCAGTAGTGCTAACCACTAAGCCACCGTGCTGCCTTGTTTTTATTTAGGGATGTGGGCATTGCTGCTAAGGTTAGAATTTCCTACATGATCTTGACTGTCCTTCAGAAGGTGATATTGAAGCGCCTGAGTATAAAGGTGTGGCTTACCACTTGAGAGCTGTTAAAGGGTCAACCACGTTACTGTTGGTCTGAAGTCTCATACTGGTGAAGATTTTATTCCCTAATGGATATCGGTGAAATAGCTAGGTTCTTGCAACAATCTAGTAGTTTCATGGTCATCATTTACTCTTACTCCAAGCTTTTAATTAAATCAAATTTAAATTCCCAGCTGCCATGGTGTGATTTCAACTCATTAGTTGGGCAACATAACCACAGTGCTATTCTAATTGATATGTGGCCGTATGCTGTATAATCCCTATGCATACCTCTCCTTTTTTATAAAAACAAAAGGACATTGTGAGATTTGGAACTTGGAAAAGAGGCAGCATATCCTGACTGTCTGGTTTTTTTTTCTCCCCCCTGTTTAAGCAATTCCACATTTCCTTCTGTTTGCTTTTGCTCAGTCTGCAGATCAGACTTACTCTGTGTGAAATTAACTCCAGTGTAATTCGTTTCCCAATTCCATCTGGTTGAACTCATCCTTGACTACTATACCACCACTTAATACATTGAAAAATCCTGGCAGTGCTGATGTTGTAGCTATGGTTCTTCCATTTCTACTCTTTGCATGATCAAATAAAAGTAAAGGAGAATGCGGTTAGAATGGTAGCTGAGGTTCAAAGTAAATGTGATAATTCAGTAGTATGTGTACTATGAACGTTTTTGAAAACCTGATTCACAGCATCCGCAGTTCTTTCGGAGCGAAAACAGAAGTTGTTGGAAAAGCTCAGCTGGTCTGGAAGCATCTGTGATGAAAAATCAGGGTTAATGTTTCATGTCCTGTGACTGTTCGTCAAAACTGATGGTAGCTGAGAAAACATCACTTTGTGTTCAGAAAATAGGGAGGAGGATGGGTAGGGACTAAACGATAGGATAGAGCCCAAAGAGAGGGACGAACAGTTGGATAGACAAGGGAGTTATAACAATCTGGCTGGGAGGGTGAATAGTTGTTAATGGGGACTGTAGGTAGTGTGTAATGGCAGCCTATGTGATAACAAGGCCTGGTGTGTGGGGTAGGGTTCTAGGACATGGGAGAGCTTAGGCCCTAAAATTATTGAATTCGATGTTAAGTCCAGAGGGCTGCAGGGTCCCCAAGTGGAAAATGACATGTTGTCCTTCCAGCTTGCACTAAGCTTCGATGGAACACTTCAGCAAACCAGAGATGAAGATATTGGCCAGGGAACACGGTGGTGTGTTAAAGTGACAGGTAACTAGACGCTCGGGGTCTTTTACGAGCAGAATGTGTACGTTCTGTGAAGCGGTCACCCAGTCTACACTTTGTTTCCCAGTGTAAAGGAGAATGCAGTAGACTAGATTCTGGGAAGTGCAGGTGAAGTGTTGCTTCACCTGGAAGGTATGTTTGGGCCCTTAGATACTGGGGAGGCAGGAGGTAAATGGGTAGGTGTTACACAGTTGCCAGTTGCCGGGGAAGGTGCCATGTGGCGATGGTGGGGGTGTGTGTTGGGGATGAAGGAAGAGTAGAACAGGGTGTCCCAGAGGGAATGGTCCCTGCGGAAGGTGAACAAGGGAGGGGAGAGGAATATGTATCTGGTGGTGGCAGAAATGGTGACTGGTCATGTTCTGGATGTGGATGCTGGTGGGATGGTAGGTAAGGACAAGGGTAACTCTTATTGCTGTTGCAGGAGGGAAGATGGGGTGAGGGTGGAAGTGTGGGAGATGGGTCGGACTCTGTTGAGGACCCTGTCAACAATGGTGCTGAGGAATCCTCAGTTGAGGAAGAAGATGGACATTTTGGAGGCTCCCTTGTCAAAGTTGGCCTCATCTGAACGTATGCGACGGCGGTAGAGGAACTGAGAGTGGGATGGAGTCTTTACAGGAAGCAGGGTGTGAGGATGTATAATCCTGATAGCTGTGGTAGTCATTGGGTTTATAGTGGATACTAGTGGCCGGTCTATCCCAAGAAATGGAAACAGATGTCGAGGAAGGGAAGGGAGGAGTCAGAGATGGACCACATGAAAGTGAGGGCAGGGTGGAAATTGGAAATGAAATCAATAAACTTTCCAATTCCAGATGAGAGAGGGAAGGGTCACTGTACCTTGAAATGTTAATTCTGCTTTGTCCGTGCAGGTGTTGTCAGACCTGCTGAGTTTCTGCAGCAATTTCTGCTTTCGTGACTGTTGGCCTTGCCAGAACGCTATTTCTAGAATTTTATGTCGATTTTTATGTTTCCTTTTTTTATAAAAAAAAGTGTCCAGATGTGCTGAGATTACACAACGGCAGCAAAAAAGGTACAGGTAATGGAATGATTCAAATCTGAGACTTTATTTTGATCAAGATGACTGGGAAATTTGTAGCAAGCAGGCATACGACATGTGAAACTAGGCAATGAGACATTGTTAGCTTTATAAATCTTTGTCCCATATTTAGCACTAGTGTGATATGCATATCTTGTGAACCTGTTGGAATTACCACTGATTTCTGAATTTGGCTCACAATGTGAATTGAATGGATTTAGCACATTAGGTGCAATGCCTTATCTTTGAGTGTGCATGGCAGATGATGAATAATCCTGCAATGCCTGACTCCAGCATCTGCGATCTATTTTTCTTTGCAGGACACTTCAATTTGGCAAGTACTTGCCTGACTGCATTCACTGCTGAGTGATTTGAACTACTATGTCATAAAAAAGACATTTTAATTAAGGATTCGCTCAGCATACAGATGTGATCATCTGCCCTTCAAACACAGCGATCAATTGGAATCATTTGCAGTGGCTATAAAGCAGTTAAACATAGCCTTTCGAGGAGGGGACAAATATTTAGATTTGAACTAAAACAACAACAAATACTTAAAGCAAAACACAAGGAAATATGATCATTTGAAGTACTTTTATCTGACATCTGCTTCATTTAGGGGAGACTTGCCAGTGTTTACTCTGGAATATTTGTTCTGTTTAAACTGTATTTTGTAGCAGTTTAGGTGGGTGACTGTTAAATGTTGGCTATTTATTCAATAGCAAAATTTTACGGTCTAATCTGAAAGAATTGCAAATGAAATTAAGATATTTTGGTTTATTATTTAAGACTTCAAACAGATCAGTAGTCAATGCAATGAAAACAACATCAGGACCTATTAACAAGCAGAATAGAATGTTTACAGCATGCAGGCGGTGTCTCCAGTTTAGGAATGTCTGACTTAGAAATGCTTGTACTTACGAACGTGATAACATATAGATGTAATTTCAAAGATCTTTGAAATTACAACTCCAGGGCAGAACTTGTTCCCAACCCGACGGCTGCCTCTGTATTTGCAGACAAGTGCCAGGCAGTGACCATCTCCAGAAGGAGACTCTAATATTCCTTTTGGGATCCAATGGTATCACCATTGCTGAATACTCCCACCATCAACACTTTGGCGCTTACTGTTGACCGCACACTGAACGAGAGGAGCCATCCTTTTTAAAGAAAAAGAGGCATTTGATACATACCAAAATAATAGTAGAAATCAGGAAGAGTACTTCAGATGAAGAGAGAAGCTAAGGCTGGAATAAGGAATGCTGAAAGGAAGTATGAGGAAAGCATGGCAGGCTGCACTGAGACAAATAGTAAAATGTTTTACAAACGTATTATTAGTTCAAGATTAGTGAAGGGTAGACTGGGCCCCATAAGGAACAGTCAGGGTAAAAGTCTTACTGAGTATGGCAGAGCTCCAAAATGATCACTTTTTATTTCTTTACCTTTCTGACCAAATTAGTAGATGGTGACAACGGTCTAATTGAAAATGTAGATGATGAGCAACTGAGAAGTATCGTGATAAATGAAGAGCCACTTTCCCACATGCTCCTTGGAACCACATTTAGCCTCCTTTCTCGGATAACAATTCCATTCTCCCTTAATTGCTTTGATTGAACCAACCTTTACTATATTGTCAGGCATCCCAAATTGCAAACACTTGGTGCATTTAATAAAGAAACCTTCTCCTTGCAATTTTGCTGCTGCTTTTGACATTGTCTGAATCTGTGTTGGCCCATTTTTTTTTTTTTTTTTAGATCTATCCATGATCGGGAACAGCATTCTAGCTACTCTGTCCTGCCCCCGCATGATTTTGAATGCCTCTATTAAATTTCCCCTCAATCTCTCTTTTCAAATGAAACTTTTTCAGTTTGTCTAATATTCTTACCTTCCTTCTGTTCTGATGAAAAGTCATAGATCTGAAACATTGGTTGTCTTCCCTCCACAGATGCTGCATGATTTGCTGAGAATTTCCATCTTCTTTTGTTTTTATTTTTCCTGTAAAGTATCTGCAGTATCTGCAGTATCATGCTTTGCTCTTGTGCAACACCAATATAATACAAATCAATAATAAAATCTTTACATAATTGGCACATAAGAGAAGGTGATAAGTTTATATAACTCTGCTTAGAAGTTTGACAATAGTAATAAGATAAGTGCTCAACATACTTAGGTGACCAGTTTTTATTTGTGTGCTGATGCCTCTGCAAAAGTATTAGAGAAAGAAATGAAATTTAATTGTTAAGCGCTCACCCACTAATATTGGCAACCGTGATTGCTGTTCAATGTTTTCTGTTATCATTAACTGCTAAATAAATCTTGAAGAAAACTTTGTACGTAGTGTACTTTTATCTGTGGTTTTTAAATGTCTGAGCTCACTGAAATCTGGAAAAATGAAATGGCTATTAAGATTCAACTGCATAATGTTGGATACCATTTCCCCCAGGCCACCTTCTCCCCACCCTGCTCTTTGTTCCTTTCCTGAAAGTGCTATCTTATGTTAGAGTGTAGTTCCTTTGTACTACTGTTCTCTGGCACCTAGCGTGAGTGACTAGGCTTAATAGGTTGTCAGGGTAAATTATGTTAATGATAGTTATCATCTCAACTCGAGCAGACTTTTATGCCGAACTGCAATATGTCCCTGGAAATCAAGCCTGCCATTCTGGAGATAAAAGGTACTGCAGATGCTGGAGAATCCGAGATAACAAGCATGGGGCTGGATGAACACAGCAGGTCAAGCAGCATCATAGGAGCAGCTTGACCTGCTGTGTTCATCCAGCCCCATGCTTGTTATCTGCCATTCTGGAGTTGGCACAACAGGTAAAGTTTCTTTTATCAATGTTTGTGAAAGTTTCCCAATTTACTTGTCTGTTTAGACCCAGGTAAGCAGAAAGCATGAACAAGGCTTTTATGCCTGGCAAGAATTATTAATTATTACAAGTCAATACTCATACCTGTAGCTGGAATCTGAACTATTGACATATAAGTTGATTAGTTAAAACTCTAACCCCCCTCAGGGTCCTGTTGTGCAGTGATATTGACTGTACCCCTGGGCCAGGAGGCCTGGGCTCAAGTCCTACCTGCTCCAGAGATGTGAAATATCTTCTTTGTACAGGTTGATTAGGAAAACAAATAGGTAAAACTTTCTTTACACATAAACACCAGTTTTTTTTTTGTTTTTTTTTGTTTTGTTTGTCTATTGATGAAGGGAAAAACTAGTTGAATAGTCTATGTCCAGAAGGTTTGCTGATCTTTTTGTTTTGCAGGACTTGTTCTTCAATATCTCTTCTCCAAACACACTGTTCACACCCTTGCAGGAGGCATAGTATGGATCACAAATTATAAGGTCTCTGACTTAGTGGTTGAAAACCACAACTTATAGCGACTGGTGAGAAGGCAAGAGCTTAGGATGATACAAAAAGTCTACGGGGATATAGACAGGTAAAGTGAGTGGGCATAAAACCAGGCAGATGGAATATAATGTGGAAAAATGTGAGGCTATGTATTTTAGCGAGAAGCGTAGAAAAACTGAATATTATTTAAATGGAGAAAGACTGTCGAAAGCTAAAACACTGAGGAATTTGAGTGTCCTCATGTATAAATTGTAAAAAGCTGGTATGCAAGTTTTAGCGAGTAATAGGAAATGCAAATGAAGTATTGGCTTTTATTTCAAAAGGAAATGGATTAAAATGGGGCGGGGAACCCCAAAGAACTGCAGATGTTAGAAAACCAAAACAAACACAAATTACTGGGAAAGCTGAGCAGGTCTAGCAGCATCTATGGAGAGAAAATAAAGTTAACACTTCAGGTCCAGCAACCCTGTTTCAGAACGATTTCTGTTGATAAAAATAATCAAGTTCTGCTAAAACTAAAAGCAGTAGTTAGGCACAGCTGGAATACAGTGAACAGTTTAGGTCTCCTTATCTAAGGAAGATATACTGGCATTGAAGAAAGTTCATTAGGTTGATACAAGGTATGGAGGGATTGTTTGGTGAGGTTGAGTAGGCTGGCCTGTACTCACTGGAGTTTAGAAGAATGAGAGGTGACCTTATTGAAACATACAAAATTTTTAGATGACTTGGCTGGGTAGTTGCGGAAAGATTGATTGTTTCCCTTTGTGTGAGAGTCTAGGACCAGAAGCAATAATCTCAGAATAAGGGGCCACATAAAAGACACTGATGAGGCTGATATTGTTTTTTTGTGAATTGTCAATTTTTGGAATTCTTCTTCACAGTGGCCTGTTGAGGTTGGATAATTAAGTACTTGAAGGATGTGAGACTCAGCTTTTTAACCGATTACAAAATTGAGATCTATAGGGAATTGGAGTTGATTATCAGAACAGTCTGCTCAGAAGTGAATGGTAGAGCAGAGTTGAATGGCCTATTTCTGCACTTAGTTTATTTTCCCTCAAGACCATAAGACCTGACTGACCAGGTAATTTCTACTATGCAGAGAGAGACACCGCCTCCCCTTCTGGAGGTCTGAAGGCTTCTGGCAATGTTGTTCATACCCACAAGCTGTTCAGCTACCAAGGAACTAACCATAAAGTTGTTGGCAGGCAAATGGCTTTTGTCATCCCCAGCTGGTCACTACTCTGCAAACCAGTCAGTTACCTGTTGCTGGCTGAATCTCACATTTTATAGATACTCTGGCGCCAGCTTGTCTGCAAACAACATTTCCCCACAGGGTGAACAAAGCAGCAATGAAAACACCACTTGCAATAAGTTCCTGTAATTTTTAAAAAAAATGTAGCAATCCCTTCCACAATCCTTGGATTTAACACCATCCTCTTCCTGTTTCAGGTCGCAATGAAAAATACAGAAAAATAAAAGAAATGGTCTTTACACAATATGGCACAGAGTTGGATGTAGATAAGTAGTCCAATTGATGATAAGAGAAAGAGAAAAGGATGAGGAAATAATATGTTCAAGAAATTAAGTGCAAAGCAGATTGCAGGGATCCTCCATAAACTTTGAGAGCGCACCACAATGATGTTATAGTGGGGTTATGTTATGATAACAATCTATTCCTTCACCTCATTCCTCCCACCCAGACCAAGCAGCATCAGAGGAGCAGGAAGGCTGACATTTCGGGGCTAGATCCTTCTTCAGGAATGGGGGAGGGGAAGGGGGTTCTGAAATAAATAGGGAGAGTGGGGGAGGCGGATAGAAGATGGATAGAGGAGGAGATAGATCCACTGAGGTTTTTCCATCTCTCTCCCACTGCAACTCTCGCATAATCTCTTCGGCCTTGAAACTGCTCGACCGGTCTGTCTCCTCTCCCCCAACTTCTCCTCTATCCATCTTCTATCCACCTCCCCCTCTCTCCCTATTTATTTCAGAACCCCCTTCCCCTCCCCCATTTCTGAAGAAGGGTCTAGGCCCGAAACGTCAAGTTTTCCTGCTCCTATGATGCTGCTTGGCCTGCTGTGTTCATCCAGCTCTACACCTTGTTATCTAGGAGAAAGTCTGAGTTAACGTTTCAGGTCTGGTGACCTCAGTCCATTCTGAGGAAGGGTCATCGGACCCGAAATGTTATCTCTGTTGTTTCCTTCACAGATGCTGCCAGACCTGCTGAGCTTTTCCAGGAGCTTTGCTTTTGTTATTGTCCAGATCTTGATGCATTTGCACATGGATTGACCCAGTCTGAGGACTCGTGAATTGTGCTGAACATTGTGCAATCGACGGCGAGCGTCCCCACTTCTTACCTTTACGACGAAGGGAAGGTCTTTCTTGAAGCAGCCGAAGGTGTGGCGTTTTCCCTCAGTACCCAATGATTCCAGTTTTGCTAGGGCTCCTTGATTTCTTACTTAGTCAAATGTGGCATTGACGAACGAGGGCTGTTGCACTTCCCTCTGGAATTCAACTTTTTTTGTCCATGGTTGAACCAAGGCTGTAATGAGGTCAGGTGCCAAGTGGCCCTTGTAGAATCCAAACTGGGCGTCACTGAGAAGGTTCTGCTTGATTACGTCTTTGACACCTGCTATGACTTTACTGATGATCGAGAGCAGACTTATGAGGCAGTAATTGGCTGGGTTGTATTTGTCATTTTGTGTACAGGACATATCTAGGGCAATTTTCCCCCCCTTGTTTGGTAAATGCCAATGTGTTAACAGTACTGGAAGAGCTTGGCTAGGGGAGCGGGAAGTTCTGGAGCACAAATCTTCAGTACTATTACTGGAATGTTGTCAGGACCCATAGCCTTAGAAGTATCAATTGCCTCAACCATTTCTTGATATCATGCGGAATTTATCTAAAGACTGGCTTGTGGTGCTGGGGATCACTGGAGGAGGCCAAGTTGGATCATCCACCTGACACTTCTGACCGAAGATTGTTTAATGCTTCAGCCTTTTTTTTTGCACTGAATTGGGCTCTTCCATCATTGTGCCAACTAAGTTGAGGTGATTAGTAAAATAGCCACTCGATCTGCATTTAGCTTCCATAATATCAAGCAGGTAGGGCAGAGAAACCATTTGGGATGTTGTGAAAAGGGGTGAATGAACGTTACACCTTTAGTATTTGTATCAGAAGAGGGGCTTGTATGTGTTGGAAAAGTAATGTTGTGGAAGAAGTGCTGACTTGTAAAGGAAGGAGAAAATAATTTTGGTAGAATTGTACTGGAAATTATCTAATTGGTAGTAGGTGATCTTTCACATGTAGAGGCCTGGTTTGGGGTCAGGGTTGAGGTGGAATGAGGGGAAGTGAAATGCGTGTCAAATAAACCGAATCCTACAACATATTTGAAAGGTCCAAGGTCAGAGGCACAGGAAATGAGATGAACTCATTCAAGGGAATTTCTTTCACAGAGAGACAATGCAATCTATAAGTCTTTGACAGTGACTGTTGCAAAATTTAATTTTAAATTAATCATTTTGCAAATTAACAATTCCCAACAATGAAAGCATCCCTGGAGAGTTCACCCCATCAGTGGTGTCTCTACGTCCATGAGACGTCATGCACTTCATAGAAAAACATGCCTAAATTATAGCTCTTCAAACAGATATGGCATGCTGGGAAAGATAGTATCAAGATCTAGCATCTTGCCTGCCCATTAAAAGTTGGTACTGATTTTTATTTTGGATGTGAAACAGAAGTGGCAGATTATGTTTTCCTCTGGGGAAGGAACTTGGTATCCTCAGGTGATCAGTATGAAAAACATAAATGGGTAAGAATACTGTAGATTAATGAGTTATGCTAGTCCCATCCAGCTGGAACTGATGTACTTTGCTGATCAGCAGATTATTGCAATAAGTTTATATTTTGTTTGTCATGTGCTCCCATTCCTATGAGAATGGAAGAAACAAAGAAGGAAGACGCAGTTGTTTGAAGGAAAATGTGATTTCCATGTGAAGACAATTGCAGACACACAACGGAAGCAGTATAAAATTAGGCTTAGCCTTTTACTCTGTACAAACTGATAACACTGTGAGAAATTCTCTTGGAACGATTCATGTATTTCATAGCTCCGTTACACTCCATAAGGTATACTGCTTCTGTGTTTGTGCACCATCAGCCATTTTAACAGCCAGTCCCAATGTTGACGCTGGAACTGTAAAATGTGAATATTTTCTACAGAAGTTGCTGGAAAAACTCAACAGGTCTGACAGCATCTGTGAAAAGAAAGCACAGTTAGCATTTTGAGTTCATTGACCCCAACCCCAATCCTGGCCAGATCTCTTACCACCACACACCCCTTCCACTGTGCCCTTTTCTGAAATCTGCACGCGCACGATTTAAAGCTATGTATAGCTTGCAAGTGTTGGTATCAGCAAATGCAATCAAAACTCAAGTTGACATCCCTTGGACCTGTTCACCTAGAATTACCAGTTTTTACTTATTCTGTACAATGATCTGAATGCTTTAATTTAGAAAAAAGCTTGCCTACTTGAAAGCAATTTTTCAGGTGTAATTGACGTTTGAAAAATTGGAATTAATTTGTATACCTTCCGTTGTCTGAAATTGAAACCTTGTTTGTACCAACATGAAAAATCTTTTGAGTTTATCTTCCAGCTCATATTCCCTTCCTCACTAACGTGGCCCTCCTGATTCTGGTTTTGGATGCAGGTTTCCTACTGTGTCTTGCACTCGTGCTCTCCTGGGTCGGATCTTCAGCTTAAAGTACCCTCCCTGAATGAGCCTACATCATCACCACCACCACCACCACCACCACCACCACACAATATCTCTCTCCTCCCCACCCCCCACAACCCCGCTCTACTTTCCTCTCACTCTTAGGTTTCCAGAGGAACGTTTTTTTTCTTAAACAGTCAGCCAAGCTTTCAGTCCATTTTGGAAAATATTCCATTACTGATTATTTCCAAGGCAGTGCTCCTTCACTTACCCAATACTTTTAATGAAACATCTTGCGATTTGATTTCTATGGATGCTCTATGAATGTAAAATGTTATAGCAAAACTTTATTGTATCACTGCCGCGAGCAATAGAAATAGTCTTTGTGTGCTTTGATATATTGAACTTTGGTTGATCATTGCTTTCATTGTTTTGTAACTTGAGAATCCTAAGTGAAAAGCTTTTGTGATCTTTTGAGATTCTAAGAAATAAGTAAATTAGAAGTGACCAATTGAACAATGAATCATGATCTCAATACTCTGACGATGCATGGAGGAACAAGGAGAGACTAATTGGAGTTGATCAATGGCCTGGTATGAATTTGAAGAAGATTGTTTGTTTGGGATCGGGTGAGTGGGAGGAAGATACAACTACACTGGAGAGACGAGCTGGAAACAATGATGGAGGAAGTGATCATTGAGCTTGGCGAGGCCTAACTGTGACAAACAAGGTGGTATGCAATAGGCGCACAAGTTGCATTGCTCTCAAAACAGCTATTCTGTTTTTAGTAGCTCAACCAAAACCCCTCAAGACTTACCAATTGCTTTTCTTTGCAAATGATGTACTCATATTCTGAAAGCCATCCAGATGTCAAACTGATGTTTTGCTGAACATTGTTCTTCTCCTAATGTTACTGATTATGGGAAAAAAAGCTTCTATGTGACTTCAAGGTGTGCCTGTTCACAGCAATTAGTCCTGATTTTTAAGGGACCAGTCCAGCAACATGCCACTGCATATCTGCATCAGTATATGATGCATTTGACACAGACAATAAGGCTTCTGAAAGGATTGTCAAATTTAAACATGTCCACTAATCTTGGAGATTATCTAATTGCATAAAAGAAAGCAATTTAAAGTGGAAAATGTGCATGTGGTGCATCTGGGTCAAAGAATGATACACGGAAGAGTCAATAAAGAATGGTAGCTTTTTTTAACTGCTATTTTTTGGCTGGAGACCCACCTATGTAAGTGAGCAAATTTTTGTTTTTGGTTCAAGGAAAGTTGAGATTCACCGTTCTTTGGGGAATTTATTGAGTCAGTGATGCTTAAAAGGTTTACATTTGTTTGTATTAATCATGTATACTTTGAACAGAACTAGTTTATGGCCTGTTGATGAGCCTCTTTGATTTATGTATGTTGACTGTAATAAATGTGATTAGTTCACATTGACTATTTTCAACTGAACATAGCACACCCATTGGAACAATAATGTTGAAGTAATAAATAGTGATTTGTAAACCAGTGGAAAATGATGCAGTTTTATTTAAGTCAAAATTTAAGAGCCAAGAAATCAGTTACCAGGGAAAGCCTTTGAATCAGACAGTATTGTGTTAACGCGGTTTGGGCTAAAAATTCTTACATTTTATATGGGGTCTTTTCACAGCATACCTCTTGATGCACTTAAGATAGTATAATGCCTACTGTCAGAAGACTGAGTTACAGCAATCTTTATTCAAAAGAAGATTAAATGGAAGTGTACTTTGTACAAAGTAGTGAAAATCCTGGCACTTTTTTGCAAGTTAAACCATAACGACAGGTAAGTACTGAGTAATAAAATGCAGGTTTAGGGTTGGAAACAATCTTCACACACAAAGCTTAATACATCCAGTAGCTCTTCAGACTTCTGAAGAGTGACTCCCAAATCAATTGAAGGGTACTTTTCAAACACTTCAAGACATGCTGCAAATGGAAGTCTTTTCTTTTGCTTGAGAAAAGAAACTGTCAGATGTGTTGTCAGTGAAACTACACAAGCCTGTAAATGTTTGCTTAATGTTATAAAGTGGAGTTCAAAGTGTAGATAGCCCTGGAAGTATAATACATTCCAGAGCAGATTGAACTACCAGTCAACTTTTCTGTCCTCTATTCAGATGTTCAAGAGGGCATTGTTTCCATTTAATAAGCGTCCAATGTGGAAGTTATTGGCAAATTTAAGAGGTTGGTATTATCTCATGCAGTATTCCATGTTTTGATGTAGATCGACCCCTACTGACGTTAGGGAGGGAGATCCAGGAATTTGGTTCAGTAGAAGTGAAGAAATGGTGATATACAGAATCCTATATCTTCTCAGCCAACTGTCTTCCTTTAAGTAAATGCAATTGAGATCTGTTACAAATATCTAGTATTCATTTGTTTTTGTGTATAACTTTTGTCATTTTAGGAAGTGAAGTTTAAAAATGGGAGCAATAAGCTTGTTCAAAGTGTCTGATTTTATAGGTGGATCTTAAAGGAGGAAGGAAGTAGAGTGGTGTCCAGAAGGAATTCTAAGAGTTTGACATCCACAACTTAAACTTAGATCCGAATAATGGGCTGGAGAATGTGGAGGAATTGCCATGCAGTTTTTTATTCATACAATGTAGGCTTTACTACCTGGGTCTGCATTCATTTCCTATATCAAGTTGCCCTTGAGAAGGTGGCAGTGCTGATGAGCTACCTTGTTGAGCTCTCGAGGTCTCTTTGATGAAAGTAGATCCCCAGTGCTGATGGGGAGGGAGATCCAGGATTTTGATTCAGTGAAAGTGAAGAATCGACAACGTATTTCCAAGTCAAGATGGTGAGTAGCTTGGAGACGAACTAGTAGGTGAAAGTCTTCCCACTTATTTGCTGCCCTCTTTGTGATTGTGCTTTTGGAATGTGCTGTCTAAGGAGGCTTGGTAAATTTCTGAACTTGTTCCCAATGTCTTAATTATTCTGTTGCATCGTATACCACAGACTAACAATAATAGCTTTAGAAGTATATTTTGAGCTTGAAAAGAACAGTGAATGTGGGACTGCCAGATCAAGATAAGAACTAGAACTAGATTTATTGTCACATGTACTCGCATGAATATAAGTGAAAAGTTTAGAAGTCGTCATGGCGCCATCTCTGGTACAAAGGTACCTGGTTACAAATTCTAGAGTACATGTTCTTAGGAATACACTAGAAAAATACAGAATCATAGGAATAAAGTAGAAAAATAACGTAACGAAATGTTCAGAGTTACAGTCCTTCCTCCCAAGTCTGTGCTGGCCTCTCTCTCCTCCAGACCGCAAAACTAATAGAAAAAGACATTAGAGTTAATGTTCTGAATGAGGACTCTGCTAAAACAAATACAGGGCTTTTGCAAGGTCCTGCAACCAGAAGTCATTGCTCCAGGCACTGCCTGTGCTGCAGCAGAGTCCATGCTTCAGGTACTGCCGCCACCGCAGCCAAAGCCCCTCGTGTCAGACCCCGAGACCATGCTGCGGGCCAACCACAGCCAGGAGTCCTCTTCTGGACACCAAGTACCACCACAGCTGACAACCCATCAAGTCCCTGAGTCCAGACCCTGGACCTACCATAGTCAAGAATTTTTGCTGCAGGCGTAGGCACCACCGTCGCCGATACCTGTCTGGCTTCCTCATGACGTCAGAAGATGACGAAAGAAAGGGAAAAAGAAAAGTAAAGCAGATGGAGCAGACAAGCTCTGGGCTCCTGGGCTTAGGATCCTGCATGTTGTGATGCTACTGTGCTGCCAGCTTGAGAAGTAGTGATAATAGATTTATGTATTACCGCTCAAAGGTTGACTTTGACTTCTGAACTTTTAGCCCAGGAATGAGCAGTGGTATTTACAATTCTTGGTGATAGAATAGTTGAGACTTTGGAGCTGATTTAAATATGGCTGGGTTAATGCATACAAGGCTTGGCTTTGGAGGAGTTGCTGCTCTGACTGGTTTGATGAATGCATTCCATTGATGTTTCAAAACCAAGTGCTTTCCCTTCTTGCACACTTTGACATGCCAGTGTTTCTGATATGTCATGCACTGATTTTGTCTTTTAACCAATTTGAACCAAGCCCTAGTATGACTGCATTGATTTTTGCAAATTTGGTGCCGGTGTTTTTGTTCAGTACGCTGAATGATTCCAATGCTTAACAGCACTAACTCAAAACAAGGAATTTTGTAGGAAATGAGAAATCATGTGGCAATATCTTGAGAAAACACCAAACCAACTTGGCTCAGTGAAACCACTTTTGGCTTTAAGCCAAAATCCTGTTCTTTAAACACAGTTCCAAAACCTTGAACACATTTTGGATAAAACTTCAGTGTTGAACTGTAAGGTGGCATAAACTATTCCTTTGAAATAGACATTAACCAAGACCCTGAGATAACAAGCATGGGGCTGG
>JAHRHZ010000248.1:24088645-24116503 GCA_024137785.1 Ginglymostoma cirratum | reverse complement strand
GACCTGCTGTGTTCATCCAGCCCCATGCTTGTTATCTCTCATTAACCAAGACCCTGTCTGAGTTGTAAACATCCCATGGCGATTTTAAGTCAGAGCGGGGAATTTTTCAGGTGTCTTTCAGTCATTCAGCTTGTAGCTATTTCTGACATTTCAGTTTAATTTGTTTGAAATGTACCACTACATGACTTTGAATTTTTTCCCTTTTGCCAAAATGGTAGGTGAAATTGATCATGCAAGTAGATTTATTCTGTTTCTGAAGAAAATGGATTGAACGAAACTGAGGGTGGAAACCTGGAGCATGGCCATAATAATGGATTTTGCTGTTAACTTCGTAAAATGTTCAGAACAATGTGCTACGAATGAGAGTTCTAAATTCAGCAGCTTTCAATTTTACAGTTGTTGGAAATAAAATGACATGATGGACAACACACAGAATGATGGAAGAAACTTCATCACGTGCAGAATGATTTGTCCCTGGGTCTTTGTGACTTTCTGTGACAGTGATATGTAATGGATCCTGGGTAAAGGTCATTGTCTCGTTCCTTGTCAATGGTTATTTTTCTTTTACCCTAATTAGTATTTTGGGTCATACAGCACAGAAACAGATCCTTTTGGCCCAACTCATCCATGCCGACCAGGTTTCCTAAACTGAACCAGTCCCATTTTCTGCATTTTTGGCCCATACCTCTCTAAACCTTTCCTAGTCATGTACCATTGAATGCCTTTTTAAATGTTGTAGTTGTACTCTCCAATACCATTTCCTCAGGCAGCTTGTTCCATACACATAACACCTCTGCTTGAAAAAGGTGTCCATGGGACCCCATTTTAAATCTTTTCCCTTCTCACCTTAAATTATACCCTCTAGTTTTAGGACTCCCTACCCTGGGGAAAAAGACTTTGATTACTCACCTTTTATGTATGCCCCTCATGATTTTATAAACCTCTGTAAGATCACCCCTTAGCCTCTGATGCTGCGGGGAATAAAAGTCCCATAGATTCTCTCAAAAAGAAACTAAAAGATAGTTTGTTCGTGCAATTTGCTGACCAATTTAGTTTAGTAGCTCTTTCTCCCAGTCCTAACTCTTGCCCTGTATTAATTTTTTGTTTTTAAAAAAAAGTTTTTAATTATACTGTGCAGGAATATCTGACATAACTTGATAGCAAGTGATACTTGAATCAAGACCTTCTGGTCCAGAGGCATGGCCACTCCAAATGCACCACAGGACCCCTCTCTTGATAAAATGTCTGTAATCTGAGCAGAACTGCATTCTAATTTTGAAAACTAGATGGTAAAAGATGGAATTGGCACTAATCTATACACACTTCACATGCTGTCTTCAGTGATGTAGATTACAAATGTTGTCTTCTGAATCTTGGTTCAGGTTATTCTTTCTTATTATTTTAAGATCAACCTGTTTGGAAATGTTATAACACACCCTGTGCAAGAGCTTGGGACTTGAATCTGGTGTAGCGGTAATGACACAGCCACTGTGCCATAAATCCTTTCTGCTTCCTGCTTCATAGGTATTTTTTAATTGACCTGATCAGAGATGCAACTACACACTTTTGGAGCAGTTGGGATCTGAATCCAGTTCTCTGGCTCAGAAATAGTGATACTATAACTGTGCGACACAAGACCTGTCTGGATCTCTTTGTGGTGGGAGGAGAATTATCTTCCCTCTTTAAGTACACAGATGGTGACATGGTAATTACTCTGGGCCTTTAGATTAATCCAGTGATATTTCTCAGGGGCATGGGTGGAAATCTCACCATGGCAACTGGTGGAATTTAAGTTCAGTTAATAGATCTGGAATATAAAGCTCCTATTAGTGACAGTGACCATGACAACTGTCATGTTTTAAAACAAAATCTGGTTCACTGACATCTTCTAGGGAGAGAAATCTGCCGTCCTTACCTGGTCTGCCCTGCATGTGACTCCAGAACCACAATAATATGATTGGTGCTTAAATGGGCATTGAAATGTGAAGATTATATTTCAAATTTCATTAGTTTTATGATATATTCCATCTCACCATGACTTGTGCATTGTGGATGGTGACAAACTTTGGGGAATCAGCAGGTGAGTCGCTTGCCGCAGAATTCCCAGCCTCTGACCTCCTATTGTAACACCAGTTTTCGTATGGTTGTTCCAGTTCTGTTTCTGATCAGTGGTATATGAGGTCTCCTTTTAAAGTCTGTTCGTCACCTTGCCAGGCACAAGTTGGAACTGACGGGATACATCCTGCCTAACTAGAAGAGGTGGCATCAACCATGCTCAAGAATGCCATCCAGGGCAGTGTAGCCTGCTTGATTGCCACTGCATGTACCACCGTAACCTTTTACTCCCTCCACCACTGACCTATATGGTAGACACTGCTGCTACTGTTTGAAAGGCATTGCAACAACTTGCTACGCATCCTTTGTCAGCACTTTTACAAACTAACAGCCTCGCCCCAACCTTAGAAGATGTGGTAATCCTGATTCTTCTGTGGAAAACAATTTTTTTCTGCAGATCCTAAAGACTCTCCTCATATCATGTTGTAATAGTAGTGTGTTTTTGAATATTTGGATGTGGAAATTCGAGGGTTGGGAAAAGTTGAGAAACGGCATGATTCAGTTGTATGGAGTAATTTGACCTTTTTTATATACTGTAAAGTGTCTGTCAATCTTTCAGTTTAGTTACGATGCAGGGCTGTGTCAGGAATGCAGCCAGTGATAACACTTCACATAAAATTATGTGTAAGTAGTTTCACTTTGTGGTTATCAAGTGTAGGAGTTGTGGCGAAAGCTAGCGTTGAACAGGAATGGATCCAGAAGAAATGAACAAGAAATCAGATTAATTATTTCTTAATACCTGGCCTATAAATTCAGTATTCGGCCTTCATTTTTCTCTGGCTCCAAGTCCGAGTTTAACCATCCCACTTCCTGCACCTAAACACCACCAATAAGCACTTCACTACGCAGAGGGCTGTTTCCTCAACTCCCATGTGCTTTAATTCCTCCCGTTGTTAAAATTGGACACTCTCTTTCCATCTGTGGTTTGTTCCATTTATTGTTTGACAAAATTAAATGCGAGAACATTGTGGCATTATCTTAACAGCTAATCACAGGAGTTTTTTTTTTATTTGACGTGGGTACTGACTGAAGGAATGAAAATATTCAAGATAAATGTAGCACCCACATGGAGATGATGAGGAGAGAGAGAATCTTGAAGCCTCCCTGCTGTTCGAATTTTAAGTGAGGAGTCAAAGTTTTCATTCATGAGCAACCACCAAAACATAAATTTAAATTTCTAATTTTAATACTGGAGAAAGAAAAGAGGAGAAAATACTCATGATTGTTGATTAAACATAGTTTAAGGGCGAGGAAACAGTCCCTTCAGTCTAACTCATCCGTGTTGACCACACATCCAAATCTGACCTCGTCCCATTTTCTAGCATCTGGCCCATATCCCTCTAAACCCTTCCTATCGTTTTATACCCATCCAGATGCCTTTTTAAATGTTGTAGCTGTACCCGCCTCCCACTTTTTCTGGCAGCTCATTCTGTACACATACCACCCTTTGCGTGAAAAAGTCTTTCCCCTCCCACCTTAAACCTATGCCCTCTAGTTTTTGGTCTCACCCACCCTAGGAAAAAGGCCTTGGCTATTCACCCTATCCATGCCACTAATGATTTCACAAACCTCTATAAAGTTACCTCTCGATCTCTGACATGCTAGGGGGAAAAAGGCCCCAGCCTATTCAGCTTCTCCCGATAGCTCAAACCCTGCCGTGCTGGCACCATCCTTGTAAATCTTTTCTGAACCCTTTCAAGTTTCACAACATCTTCCCTGTAGCAGGGAGACCCGAATTGAATGCAGTATTCCAAAAATTACCTCACCAGTGCCCTGTACGGCCGTAACATGTCCTCCCAACTTCTATGCTTAATGTTCTGACCAATGAAAGTCTGCGTGCCAAATGGCTTCTTCACCATTCACCACCATGTTTGCCTGTGACTTCACTTCCAAGGAATTGTGCACCTGCACCCCATGTCACTTTATTCAGTAAGGCTCCCCCAGGGTCCTCCCATTGACTGTACAAGACTTGCCCTGATATGTCTCACCAAATGCAATACTTCATTCATCTAAAATAAACCTCCTCTGTCACTCCTCTGCCCTTTGGCCTATCTGACCAAGATCACGTTGTAGTCTAAGCTAACCTCCTTCACAGTCCACTACACCTCCAATTTTAGTGTCATCTGCAAACTTATTAACCATACCTTCTGTGTTCACATCCAAATCACTTGTATAAATGACAAAGAGCAGTGGACCCAGCACTGATCCTTATGGCATAATTATTTGAGAACTTGAGCATTATAGAACATAGAACAGTACAGCACAGTACAGGCCCTTCAGCCCACGATGTTATGACGACCTATTATCCTCCTAAGATCAATCTGCCCGGCGTACCTACATTTTACTATCCTCCATGTGCCTATCCGAGAGTCGCTTAAATGTCTCTAAACTATCTGACTCCACTACCATTGCTGGCAGTGCATTCCACATGCTCACCACTCTCAGAGGTAGGTTCTTCACACATCTTCCCTATACCGTCCTCCAATCACCTTAAAATTATGTCCCCTTGTAATAGTCTCTGACTATCCATTCTATCTATGCCTCTCATCATCTTGTACACCTCCATCAAGTCACCTCTCATCCTTCTTCACTCCAATGAGAAAAGCCCTAGCTTCCTCAACCTTTCCTCATGAGACCTGCCCTCCAGCTCAGGCAGCATCCTGGTAAATTTCCTCTGCACCCTCTCTGAAGCTTCCACATCTTTCCTATAATGAGGTGACCAGAACAGAACAGAACACAATATTCCAAGTGTGATCTAACCAGAGTTTTATAGAACTGCAGCATAACCTCACGGCTTTTGAACTCAATTCCCCTGCCAATGAAAGCCAACACACCATTTTTCTGAACAAGGGTCTAGACCCAAAACGTCAGATTTCCTGCTCCTCTGCTGCTTGGCCTGCTGTGTTCATCCAGCTCTACACCTTGTTATCTCAACACACCACATGCCTTCTTTACAATCCTATCAGCTTGGGTAGCAACTTTGAGGGATCCAAGGACGTGGACACCAAGATCCCTCTGCTCCTCCACACTGCTGAGAATCCTACCATTAACCTTGTACACTGCATTCAGATTCGACCTTCCAAAATGAATAACCTCACGATCTTCTGGGTTGATAATTGGATTTTAGTTTACAGTTGTTTTGAAAATTTGACTTTTTTTAAAAATCAGTCATTTTGGACATGGAATTCAAACAGCATTTCTAAGTCCTGATTTGTGCTCTTTGACCAAATCACTTGGGATAAATGCTGACTTGAGTGTTACAACCCTAGAGAAGGAAAGATGCTGGATGCAGCCTCATTCAAAGAGTTTGTAATAGCCGAGGTTTTGTTATCAACAGTTATCAAGCAGTCAGGTCTAGGGAGAACTCCTGAGTGGCATGCCAACATCTCAAGAGTGTAAATTAGAACTGGAGATGTGAATTTATTGATGTCTGACAGAGCTGAATGGTCTCCATTTCTTTTACAAAACATGACAACTCCGCTTTACGCAATTTTACTTGCTCCACTTTGGTTTCCTGGACTTGCTTTGATCTGTGGTTAAGTGATCACTGCAGCCAGTCCATGCTCAGTCCATGCTTCTACCTTTCTTTAAAAGCTATGAAGCTCTTGGGTATTAAAATCAAATGTTAGAAATTAAAAATTGGTTGTCCATATTTTACTATGTTATGGTAAGATAGGGGAAGAACACATTAAAGACTGCAGATGCAAATCTTTCATATAATTTGTCTATACTTGAGTAGACACCCTGGATATGAGTCTCAATTGAAATCGCACCTCCAGGATTTGTCGAGTGTTTATCGCTCTTCATGGCACATTGTGGAGGAACAGAAGAATGTAGCTTTATCAGTAGTAATCAATAGTAGTTCAAACAGACCAGATGACCTAAGCCATCTGATTTTTGCATGTAAACTATTTCAGCAACTTGCATAGTGAAGCAACTGTTTGCACATATATGTAGTTGTGGGATGGATATAAAATATGGTGGAAATGTTCAGTTCCTGTGATTTTAGTCAGCTTCAGGTAGAATGTTGCATGCTGGGCGGTGCCAGGGCTGCAGTAAGTACATTTCTATAAATTGACAAAAAAAAAATTGTTTTTAAAATTTCTTTGATTAAAAGGTATTTTTGACTCCATGCTTAATTATTTCATAGTCATGTACTACCATTTTTCACTCTGTAGCTTCTACTCATTGGAACAGCTTAGAAGGGGATACTGACCCCATTTGACAGCTATACCTCGGAATTTAACTCTGGATACAAACCTCAGTGGAAATAGGTTAACCGTGAAATATGTTGGTTTGATTTTCTTTGCAATGAAGTTGCATATTTGTGCATTGAAGTGGCAGTGGCTCTTATGTTAAAATTCCTGGTTACATAAATCACATCTGATTTTTCCCTGTGGGCATTTTTGAAATCAGATTGAAAATGAAGGAATATATGGGTTTGCAAAGATATGACCTTGTTTCTCCACTGTTTCTAGTCCTCTGTTCCCAATGACATGGAAAATTAATCTAAAGCTGGTGGAAACCTAGCTGTCTCTTTAAAAAAAGAAATATAGTTATTCATAAGTGTTGGAGAGCCATGTAGTATCTGAATCATCTGGTTAACTTTGTATATTTCCACCTTTAAATATTTGCTTTGTATGCTGCAAAACCATTTGAAAAATTTTAGCTTTTACTGATGTTAAATCTCCTGTTAGAAGCTGCAGAATTCATGCAGCATCAGCTGGCACTTTCCAGTTGTACACTTTTTGGAGCTACATCAATAAAGTATATTGACTGCAGTAGCAATGACAATTATTGTACTTAAAACAATCTGAGTCGCCCGCAGCCCTGATTTTTCAAATAGCGAAATTTGAAACCTCATCACAGAACTGCTAAATTTTAAAGTACAGCTGTCCAGGATCTTTGTTTGAACTTCCCCTCTTCTGGAAGCCTCAGTTTGTTCCTTCGATGTAGTTCCACAGGAACTGGCCCCCTGCAGGTACCTCCTACAACACATGCATCCAGTGATACAACAAAGTGTAGAGCTGGATGAACACAGCAGGCCAAGCAGCGTCATAGGAGCAGGAAGGCTGACGTTTCGCGCCTAGATCCTTCTTCAGAAAAATTTTTCTGAAGAAGGATCTAGGCCTGAAACGTCAGCCTTCCTGGTCCTCTGATGCTGCTTGGCCTGCTGTGTTCGTCCAGCTCTACCCCTTGTTATCTCAGATTATCCAGCATCTGCAGTTCCTACTATCTCTGCATCCAGTGATATTTGTGCGTGATCTCCATAGGTCTGATTTCAGCCCTTTTGTGAGCTGCTGCCCAGGATTTAAAGAGTCACATACCTCTTGACACTTGCCGCTGTGGGAAGTCAGATGGAAAAGGGAGATTCTCATGAATGATCTGCTGCAACCACTTTTTCTAGAAAGAGTCATGAATGAGCAATCAAGAACTACATAGGATGGAATTAGCCTGCTGAAGTGAGGTTTGAGGTGGAAGCAAGCATGTCCGCATTCTGATGACAATAATGAATAGTCAAATCAAATGTCTAGCGGGAAGGTAAGGAGCCAATGAATCTGCATCCGTGCCATGGTAAGCATATTTAAAATTACAGCATTTTAAGAAGTATTGGAGTGCTGCTGAATGGCTATGAATGTGAGGATGGATCACGAACGATCAGATCCAGATCAATGAGGGCATTAAAGCAAGATGCCCTCTGATGTGGGAATCAAACAATTTTGCAGCTGTCTTCCACAAGAGGATTGTGGAAGTTTGTATAGTTGTAAGCTGTCGGGCATAGATCAGAGTGAGGAAGGCACCTCCCTGGACTAAAGGACACACATAGACACTTTAAATCCGGGGCAGCAGCTACTGTAACCGCTGAAATCAAATGGGGAATCGCACATACAAATAATGTTGGATGTATGAGCATTGGAGGAGTTGGAAAAGGAACAAAGACGTAACATTCTTGGAGAGGCATGTGTAGCCTAAAGGCCTGCTCCACCATGTAATTGAGCACAGCCCCATATATCACTTTCCTTAATTATCTGCCTGCTCGGTGATTGCAGTCTGTGATTCCTGCCCTTCTGATCAGGTTGATCAGATCATCTCACTGACCTCTGGAATTTCTAAACTTGAAATATAAAGGGCTGAACTAATCGCCATAAGCTTCAAATTTGCAGCATTATTCTGGGAATGTGCCTTTTTTTTTTTGAATAAGGTAAAATGAAGGTGTCATGTAATTTGACAGAAAGCCTGAGTGAGTTTAAGAAAGAGATTGAAGGAGGCCCAGTTTGTTTTGCTGGGAAGAAGGTGCAAGGTGTTTGTACTTGGAGACAATGTTAGCAACTACATGCCGACAGCGGATGGACTGAGTCTGCAGAGTCCCAGAAACATGTTGAGAATGTATTTGTAAACAGTTCTACTTTAAACAGTGTGTTTAGTTCCAAGGTAGAAGAGTGGTTCATGCTCCAGGCCCACTGCAGCTAGGAATCCCTACTCTGGACACTGACGCTGCCACAGTCAACAAACCGAAGCCCAGAGTTCACGCTCCAGGCCTAGATTCCCTGCTCCACAGGTGCTGCAGTTGACACCCCGCCGCCATTCCAGGAGTTCATGCATTGGGCCTCCAAAGCTAGGAGACCCTGTTGACATTGCTGCAGCTCCCTGTGATGTCAGGAAGATGAAGGGGAAAAAAGGATGAAAAGGACAGAGAAAGAATGCAGCCAGCCTGGAGCTGACAGACTCCGCCTGAGCATCACCTGCTCCTCACTTGCCAGGAGACCCCAGACTGGGGTGAAGCTGTGTCCAGCTTATCCTGGTGTCGGTGTCACTGCCACTACCACCTTCACCTGCCACTCTCCAGGCTATGAAGAAAAAGAAGCAAAAGTAAAAAGAAAAAGCAGAGAGACTGCCAGGTGGTCTGCAAGCTTGTCCAAAATGCAACTTGTAGACATAAAACTCCATGACGTAGGATATGAGAGTGAATGAGCCTGATCCTCGCCCAGACTGTTTGGTGTGGTGTGGCATAACCACACTGGTTCCTGCAGCTTGGCCCAAGTTGTCATAAGTGTGGACAAGAACAATAGAGTTCTATAAGCAAGACTTTATATTACTGTCACAACACATAACCGTGAGATTGCTTTTCAGCACTTGTGTGGCTGAAAGTATATTAAAAACGAACTGGCTGAATAGCGAGACTAACACGAGACTGAAGCTCTCCACCTTGGCAGTAGACATTACCTATTGGTGTCCCATCAAGCAACATTAATTCCTATTTCATCCTGTGTTTTTGGTGTGGCAAAAAGGACGATTGGAATGTGGCCCACTGTGTCTTTACTGTGCCCAAGTGGATAGCAGACGATCAAGTTTGTTCCTGAAGTTGTAGAATGCAAGTCATCAGGATGTTGTCAAACACTACAGCATTCTGGTCCAACAACACCTTGACCGTTGCTTTCATTTCTGCCTCTGAAGACCGAGAATGACATTCGGGCACTGGAAACAGTGTAGAATATTGCTTTGTAGATGGGTTTTGATAGAAGCAGTATGAGGCTTAAGATTGGAGAGAATTTTGTTGCTCCTCTTCTGAGAAGAGGTGGCTGATGCATGATGTTTTAAGTATTTTAATATAAATAGTGTATACTGCACCAGGATAAAATATTGTTATCAATTAAGCTGTGGAACCAGGATGATGAATAAATGTTCGAAACAATAAAAGATGACCTTCCTGAGACAGCTTCCTGATCTCAGACCAAAAGTTAATAATTAGAATGAACGTCTAGGCAGAGTGGTGGAAGCAGAAACCTTGAGATCATTGAGGAATTAATTATTCTGGATGGACCTAATGGCCTTTCTGGTTAGTAAATACCTTGAAAGAGAACACTAGCTAGCTGCTTCAGTTAGAGAACTAAAAGATCAATCGTGTTTGTTTTGTCAGTTGAGTCATAGTACAAAATTAATTAAATTTCTATGGTGCTGTAAAGCAGAAATAAAACTAAATTCATAAAGCACAAATCCATTTTCTATTGGCTTAAACATTTCCCTCTGACGAGTATTGAACCATTTCAGTTTCTATTTCACATACTCTGAATGTTTGAAGTTTGAGCAGATTGAATGAATTTTTAATGTTTGATCACCTGGGTAGTTCCACAGCACCTGCTGCCCAGTAGCACCTCAGCTAAATGCTCATTACTTAGTATAAGCCTTAATGATGTACGTTAACAGTGGTTTTGTGTGGGAGCATCGCAGCCAGTGCTGATGTTCACAAAGGCATGGTTTCTAGCAGGTATCAGAGTGTAATGAGCAGCTGCCAGAAACTGTCTCAAGTGTATTGAGACTAATTCTATTCTCAGCAACTTGCCACCCCATACATCCTGGTGGGAACAGCTAACTCATAAGCCTGGAATTCAATCTGAATGGCCTAAATCTGGATAAGACACTTCACCATCAATGAAGCCCAGACTGACACACAGCTGAATGCTCAACTGTGATGTATACTTTTTGGTGCAACAGGACAGATTATTATGAATCTAGTATATACAACAATGACTTTTATTTTACACCTTCTAATACAGTAAACTATTTGGAGTAACATGAGACAAAATTGACACCAAGATTAGGAAACTGATATTTGAGAGGTTGTCGTGAATGCTGAACTCTACAAGATGGTTATGTTTTAACATGTTCCTCTTTTAAGGTGAAATGCATTCTGTAAAGTGGGATAGATGGGCTATGATAACCATCAATTGTTTGATGAAAGCTGTGTGTGATCTTGTTGTATGGAGGAGAAACTCGAGCAGGAGCCTATTGAAATGTTGAGTTAGTCATTGTACTGTTACACAGAAAAAGCACAGTTGCTCTTTGAGAGGTGGAGAGATAAAGATGACACTGCTCTGGAGAAGCAGGGAGAACAGTTTTGTGTCAACAACCACGTAGATGTTTGAAAGTACCCTTTCTGTTCAAAAGGAAAGCTACAGAATAGATGGGGCTCTGGGAGATTCAAGAACAGGGAGTTGCTGAGGTGAGCCTCACTATTTGAAAAAAAATCAGATGAAGAAAATTCTGACAGTGGAACGATTTCCAAAGGACACTTGAACTTTCCCGTCAGCATGTTGTGGAGAAGGGAGCTCACTGGAGAGCTGAGAGTTACTGGGAACTTCTCCTGCAGTGCCAAGTATCTGCAAGAAGCTTAGCACATAGTAAAAGGTTTTGAGAGATGTATCTCAGTAATCTTGTTTAACAACAAAGTACCTTTTTTGGTCTGTTAGCTGTCTGCCAAATAATATTTGGTCTGTGTTGATTTTAAATTCTTAAAGTAAAATCATTAGTTGGTGGGCATGCCGTTTTTAAAAAATGTAAGTTATTAATAATTAACAGTTATGTAACATGCCTGACTAAAAGCTTAGTAGGAGGGACAAAGGATTAGAGAGGGAATTCCAACATTTAAGGGCCTAGATTATTGAAGGTAGCTGGGTCAAATAGTGTACAGGAGGTCAAAATTGGAGTCGTGCAGATTTTTTTTTTGAGTGTTAAAGGAAGAGGTTACACAGGCAGTGAAGAAGGATAAAAGTTTACATGAGTATGTCCATGCATTTATGTCTGAGCTAGATTGAGTTCAAGCTGTTACGGCTTGATGGGAAGGTATTTTGCGCATTGAGCCCTGCAATGCACAAAATCGTCGTCAAAAGTTTTTTGTTTCAAAAATCAGATTTTCCCAATTTACTTGACTTTTAGACCTGGGTTGATGGAAAGCACAGACCAGTTTCTGTACTTAACAAGATTTACTATTTATCACCAGACTTTAGCTACAGGTAAACATCTATGAATCGTTGGCATGTAACTCAACTAATTAAAATTGCAACCCCTTATAAACTGACTGTTATTTACATGCACTATATACACACACACACGCATGCACGTGACATACATAGATATGTACGCAACATTACGGATGGGGGAAAGTTCAGTGCTTCCTGTTCCTGGAATCTGTTGAGATGATCCTCAGAATTTTTTGCTTCTCAATCATCCTTCTCTAGATGGTTTCTCTTGTGAGTAGGAAGATGACTAGTTCACACATAGAGGTCTCTGATTTATTTATTGAAAGTCATAGCTTAGAACAACTGTTGAAAGAAAAATACTGGTTTTCTCCAGTCTTTTAAATGGCCTTTATTGCAATGAACTGACAGATCTTGAGCTGGAGATGATCTGATGGCTTCTCCCTATCTTGTTCACAGCCTCTGGCTGTTCATCCATCCGAGAACCAATCGTACAGTCTTTTTGCAGGCAGAAGGTCTATGTCTGTGGATGAGTGACCATTCACCAATGACAATCAGCTACTGTTGCTGGCTGAATTTCCAATTGTATACAGTCTTGGCTCTAGCTGGCTTGCACCTTTCCTGCTACTGCTTGAACTGGTACCTACAATGAATGTCTGGTTACTTTGAAAAACATGCGGTCACCCTTCTGCAAATCTTGTTTTCTAAGCTGTTCTTTTCTCATTGCAGTCCACAAATAAAATACAGAAAAAATTTTAAAATGCCATTTATTTTTTTATTGAGCTCACAAGACTTGAGCACTGTCTGGGCTGGCACTAGATTATAATGGAGTGCTGCTTTGCAAGACATGCCAACATGTCTTTTGGATTTTATATCTCCTAAGCGGGGAGCTGAAATCAATTACAAAATTATTGTCACGGACATGGTTTAAGAACAAATGGCTTGAAGATAAAATAAATCCAGTCTGTATGGATCAGCTAGTCATTAAAGGAATTCACGGTTATAGGGCAGGCTTGTTTCAATCTGACTTCTTAGTTAGATAGCTGTCTGCTTCTATTTTACAGAAACAAGCTGATATGACAGATTTGCATTTGCTATGCATCTGTTCAATATTGCCACTGTGGAAAAGGGAAAACTAAAGGCTGGATAATGTTTAAAATTGCATACACTTAGACTATTTAATAACTTAAAAGCAGATGTTACTTGTGGCTATTTGAAATTCGGTTCTGTGAGCCAACTTCTGGCATTTAAATGACCAATTCACGAGAAACTGAAAATGTGAATCTGCACTTAGATTAAGGAAGCTAGATATATTGCTATAAAGGTAGGAAGTTGGTTCGCACATGTCCTGGAATCCAGCCTAAATGTCCATTGATTTAACCTGTTGCATTTCACTTTTCAAGTACTGCTGGTTTTTAAAGGCCATGGATCAGACCCGTATCAATCATCTTGTCTGCTTTAAGAATAAGTTTACTTCTAGAACCTCATCCTCATTACTTACTTGTCACAAATATTTGTCATATTTTCCTCTGGATTCTCTTGCCTTATGAGATTCATTGTGAGACTTGAATAATTTTATTGATTAGTGTTTTCAATAAACAACTAATTATCTCTTTTATATTTTGTCTCTTGCCAGCCAACATTTATCTTTGTTGCTTCCTGTACCAGGATGTATAACTTTCTAACTACTGATTTTGACTTTTCCTACATCCTTATGACTGCTTTGATCCTCAACCCAGGTTATTCCAGGAGAGTTATCAGCAAAAGTTTTTATTGTATCCTTGACACATCCTCCTGTTTAAGTTCTCAGATCAACCATATCAGTTCAAGGGACGGCACAGTGACTCAGTCTTTAGCACTACCTCATGGCTCCAGGGACTTGGGTTTGATTCCAGCCTCAGGTGATGACTGTGTGGAGTTTGTATATTCTTCCTATGTCTGTGTGGGTTTCCTTCGGGTGCTCTGGTTACCTCCCGCGGTCCAAAGTTTAGGTGGAGGCGAGGCGCAGCTTAGGTGGATTGGCCATGCTAAATTGCCCATAGTTCCAGGGATGTGCAGGCTAGGTGGATTAGCCATAGGAAAAATGCAGCATTACAGGGATAGGATAACGTGGTGGCTCTGTGTGGGATCCTCTTTAGAGGGTCAATATGGACTTGATGGGCTGAATGGCTTGCTTCCACACGATAGGGATTCTATATCCATAAACCCAGCTAGTGATTTATAGTTTAGTATGGAATATAGTCCCATTGTGAAGATCTTTAATTGTTTGGTACACAAATTGCACATTGCAACATCTGAAGGAGGCAAAATGCGGTATCCATATAGAGTCATACAGCATGGAAATAGGCCCTTTGACCCAAACTGGTCCATGCTGACCATTGTGCCCACTCAGCTAGTTCCATATCTGTCTAAACTCTTGTCCCAATCCAAATGTGCTTTAAATGTTGCTATTGTACCTGCCTCAACCACTTTCCGTAGCAGCCCATTCCATATATGTACCACTCTCTGCATGAAGAAGTTGCTTCTCAGGTCCTCCTTAAATCTTTCCCCTCTCACCTTAAACTTATGCTGTCTAGTTTTCAATTCCCCATCCCAGGTGAAAAAGACTATATGCATTCATCCTATCTATGCCCCTCATGATTTTATACACATCGATAAGGTCACCCCTTATTTTCCTATATTGCAAGGAATAAAGGCCTATCCTGGCCAACCCCTCCATATAACTCGGGCCTACTAGTCCTGGCAACATCCTTGTAAATATTCTTCGCACATTTTCTAGTTTGACTGTCTTTCCTATAACACAGAGTGACCAAAACTGTACATAAATATGTATGATCATGAACTGTTTTTGTAATAGTTGGTTCAGAGCAGAATTTTCCATAAGATGTTTTCCCTACGTGTGCTAGTTGAGACCTTGTTTATCAGTGAATGGGAGTTACTGCTTTTTCAATGGGAAGTATGCAATGAGGAGGCATCCATTTAAAATTGCCAGTAAATATTTTGAAATGATTAGGAGAAATCTCAGAAGTTTGTTCAAACATGGAATGACTCGCCACGGGGCACATTAGATTCAAAGTATTCAAAGCAGACAAAGCAAAGGTTATAGAGGGGATGAGGCAGTGAGATTAGATTTGCATAGTCCTATCAAACAGCTGACACAGATCTAACAGACAAAATGACCTCCATCTGTGTGTGTTTTTTTTTAAAAACCCAAATAACGGCAAGTTTTGAGAGCTATGATAATGTTCAGGATTGTACACAGTTTCGCATGTGTTCTGCCTTAGAAAGCTAGCAAAAGCTGATCGTCAGCTTTATAAAGCTGACGTTGACTTGGCTTCAGCATTTAACTTTTCAAACAAAAACTACAACTCGCATTTAACCAGGGTTGGTAAGCTGGTATTTTCAACATGGAGAGACCAATTTTTTTAAACAAAATTTTGTTGTGTTTGTTTGCAGGTTTCTGGGGTTTTAGAGATGGGAGTTCCTTTTGTTCAATGTACTTGTCATTAGCTACGTCTACAAGCTCCCTTCACCTGCTGCACCTAGCCCACCTTTAACTGCGCCGTTTCTAGGTCCTGGGTAACTGATGGATGGTGCTGACCAATTGGATTTCTGTCCTTAGTTGCAGGAAAGGCCGTGCAAGGCACTTAATTTCCTGAATGGTCATCTTCGATGCCCATCAGAATTGATGCTTGCTACTACTTAGCCATTTGGTAACCCCTCCACCCTGCTCCCTGCCTTCCCAGTTGCAAATGTTAAATTCCACACTTTTGTCCATCAATTATTCTGGTGCCTTCTGACACCTAAATCACCACCCCCAACATCTGAAGTCAAACTGGCACTGTTTTATCCCCACTCTTTATTCAAGTTGGTACACTTTATCATCCTGCCCTTTGCTGCCACAACTCCACATCAGCAGCCATTGTCCTGCTGTTGCCTCAGTTACTTGGTATATTATTCCCTTTCTTCTCCCCATTGACCGGTCATTCCTGGGTGTCATCTTTCCACTTTCACTCAAGTTTCAGATTCTCCTTCCTAAATGTTTCTCCCCAATCCTGCTCCCAAGCCTTACCTTTCTCCTTCATTGTAGTTCATTACCTCTCTCTTCCCTCCAAAACCACTCCTCTTGAGTATTGTTACTTAGGAAAGGGAATACAGCTGCTCCATACTGGTGCTGAGAACTCTTGTTCTGTCTTCATTTTATTCCATTTGTTGTGTGCAATAATTGCACACTTTTAAGAGAAATGCCGACTGCTGTTAGTCAGAGTGCTGAATTTTACACACCGGCTCTTCATCCCTTTTAGCCCACTCCATCGTTTGATAGTATCGTGGCTGATCCGAAGTACCTTACATTCACTTTCCTGCCCTTTCCACATAAGCCCTGATTCCCCTACTGATCAAGAAACAGTCTATATCTGCCTTAAATATGTGCAAAGTGGCTCAATGGTTAGCACTTGCTGCCTCACAGTGCCAAGGGACCCAGGTTCAATTCCAGCCGCGGGTGACAGTTCTATGTGGAGTTTGCACATTCTTCCCACGTCTGTGTGGGTTTCCTCTGAGTGCTCTGGTTTCCTCCCACAGTCCAAAGATTTGCAGGATAGGTGGATTGGCCACGCCAAATTGCCCATAGTGTCCAGGGATGTGCAGGCTTGGTGGATTAGCCATTGGAAATGCAGACTTACAGAGCTAGTCTGGTTTGGCTGCTGTTTGAAAGGACAGTGTAGACTCCAAGGGCCAAATGGCCTGCTTTAGCTCTGAGGGGATTTTGCGATTCTGTGGGTCTGCCCCCACAGCTTTCTGTGAAAAGGAGTTCCAAGGGCACTGAACCATTAGAGGAAATTCCTCTTCATCTCAGTCTTAAATTGGCATCCCTTTTATTCTGTGACTGTGCCCTCTGGTCCAAGATTTTCCCATGAGGGGAAACATCCGTTGGCATTTACTCTTAACAAGCCCCTTAACAATCCTATGTCTTTCAATCAGATCACCTCTCATTCTAAAATTCCAATGACTGGAGTCCCAACCTTTTGCTCATAAGACACCCCCTCCATACCAGGGATCATCCTGGTGAAACGTCTCTGCACTGCCTCCAATGAAATAATATTGTTCCTTAAATAAGGGGGTCAAAACTGCTCCCAGTACTCTGGATGTGGTCTCAGTAGCACCTTGTACAGTTGCAGTAAGACTTCCTCTTATATTCCAATCCTTGAAACAAGGGCCGACATTTCATTATAGCAAGCATGGGGCTGGATGAACACAGCAGGTCAAGCAGCATCATAGGAGCAGGAAAACTCGACGTTTCGGGCCTAAACCCTTCATCAGAAATGGGGGAGGGGAAGAGGGTTCTGAAATAAATAGGGAGAGAGGGGGAGGCGGATAGAGGAGAGGATAGGTGGAGAGGAGGCAGACAAGTCGAAGAGGCGGGGATGGAGCCAGTAAAGGTGAGTGTAGGTAGGGGGGTAGGGAGGAGATAGGTCAGTCCAGGGAGGATGGACAGGTCAAGGGGCCTATCCCCGACATTTCATTACCCACCTTGATTGCTCGTTTGCTGTACGCAAAAATTGGTAGATGGAATTTAATGTGGTAACATAAGTCATGAATTTTGATAAGAATTAAATAATAGAGACTCCAACAAAGTGCAATTCTCTAAGGTTTTGGAGTAGATCTGTAGCTCGTGTTGTGGGTATTGAGGTTGGTTGGCTCGCCGAGCAGGTTTCTTGTTCGCAGACATTTCATTACCGTGCTTGGTAACATCCTCAGTACAGCCTCTGATGAAGTGTCGGTATGTTTTCCCGCCTGGTTTTTAAACTCTGGGGTCCGTTGCGATGGTTTACCTCACTTCCGGGTTTCCTCCGTAGTGGAATGTATACGGGGTTGAGTTCAGTTCAATGTGTTTATTAATAGCCTTCATGGAGTGCCATGCTTCCAGGAATTCTCGTGCTTGTCTCTGCCTAGCCTGTCCCAGGATCTTGGTGTTGTCCCAGTCGAAGTCATGGCTCTCCATGTCTATGTGGATTGAGATGAGTGAGTATTGGTCGTGTCTTTTTGTAGCCTGTTGGTGTTCATGTACTCTTGTTAGTTTCCTTCCTATTTGTCCGATGTAGCGTTTCTCGCAGTCTCTGCAGGGGATCTTGTAGATGACATTGGTCCTGTCCATGAGTTCAGAACTCACCACAAGACTTCTACGACCGCTGGGCATCAGAGTGGCACACAAGCCCACATCAACCCTACGACAAGTGCTCACCTGAACTAAAGACCCATTCCCCACCATGGACAGGACCACAACTTCGACTGGGACAACACCAAGGTCCTGGGAGAGGCTAGGCAGAGACAAGCACGAGAATTCCTAGAAGCATGGCACTCCACAAAGCATGCTATTAATAAACACGTTGAACTCGACCCCTTATACATTCCACGACAAAGGAAACCCGGAAGTGAGGTAGTCCATCTCAGCGGACCCCAGAGTTTAAAAACCAGCCGGGAAAACACGCTGATGCTTCATCAGAGGTTGCACTGAGGATGTTACCAAGCATGGTAACGAAACGTCTGCGGAACAACAAACCAGCTCGGCGAGCCAACCAACCTCAAAGTGTAATTCAACAATTGTTGCCCAGCACATCAAGGGATGATGGTTAGAATTCTCTCTTGCAGAAGCAGTCATTGACTTGCACTTTTATGGTGTGGATACTTCTTGTCATTTTTTTTCCCTCAAGCCTGGATAGTGTCCAGGCCTTGCTGCATATGGATACTGTCTGCTTCATTATGAAGTCACAAATCTTGGCTGAATGATTAGCAAATATTCACACTTCTGACCTTATGGAGGGGAGGTCATTGAAGCAGCTGAAGATGGTTAGGCCCAGGCTACTACCCAGAAGAAACCCTGCAGTAATGTTCTTAGACTGAGGTGATGAACCTCCAGTAACCACAACAATCTTTGTGTTGGGTATGAGTCCAGTCAATGGAGATTGGAGTTAGGGAGGAGCATTGTCTTTAGTTTTGCTAGGGCTGCTGATGTCAATGGCAATGTCTCTCATTTCACCTCCAGAGTTCAGCTCCTTTGTCCATGTTTCGACAAAGGTTGTAATGAGGCCAGTAATTGATTACCCAGTTTGAGTTCCACCATGGCCATCAGTGAGCAAATTATTCCTTTTGCAAGTACTATTTGATAGCATTGTGGATGACACTTCCATCACTTTGCCTATATTGTGTTTGGAGAGAGGAATTACAGGATGTGGGGAAAATGAATTTAACCTCTGGAGAATAGAGATTGCTTTTATCCTATTGTCATTGTTTTGTTGCTAAAATTTCTTAAAGTTCTTGCAACAATAGAGTTCTTCGCCCATTGTCTAAACTGGACTTGAAGCCAAATCTCTCAATAGTTTTACATTTTTTCTTCAAAGTGGTCATCTACCCTCCTCTAAGTACTACCTTTCCTATCAGAACGTATTGGTTCCAGTATTTTGATATAAGGTTTGTGAATCATTTACACTTTAATGTGCAGCATTGCATTTTTTCTTTCTTTTAATGAAAGACCACCTTTTTAAAATTTAAAAAAAAAACCCATTAAACCAGATTTCAGTCTGGGATTTAACTTTTATCCTGTATTATTGTCACGTAGGATCATAACTGTCTGATTCTTTTGTAAGAATGGAGTTCATTTTAGGGATAAATTTTCTAAGAATTGTTTGACATCTCTCCTGCACACAATCAGTTGAGACTCCTGTTTATAACAGGGCACTGAATTGGCATCAAAGAGTCATACTCTTATGGCAGTCTGGTTGATGTTGGTTGCTGCTGTCAGCTTAGTCATGGCAAAGTAGATGCTGGATTTTGGAATGTGTCTTTAATGAAATTGAGGATGGTTGGGTGGAGGTGTTGACCCCTGTTTCCCAATGTGAACAGGGCATTCTTCTGTGAATGACTAACGGTGCAAATAGCACAACTGTTTCTGGTTGTAGTGCTGTGAATATGGTTGTAACAAAAAAAAAAATGGATTAATTAGGAAAACCAGCTGGCATCTCTTACTAAAAAATGCTCACTGGAGCAACATTCGATAATGAACTGAAAGTAATTATGCCTATGTTCTGAGCTTTAACATCCCTGAGTTCAACATAATATGGAGACCCTTGAAGGATAAATTTCTAATTGTGCAGATGGTAGTACTATTTATGTTTGCAAAATTACAAATTAGAATGTTTTTGACGTGAAAGGGGAAGGGATAAAGGATGGATGTGAGTGGACCCTGGTGTGCTATTGATATTATGGTGGAAGATATTGTTTAATCTGCTTGTCCATTTGGCATCTCTATCACGATTAGTCATTCATGACTTAACCCCTTGTATACTACAAATTTAAAAAAATTGCAAGTACATAAATTGTTTATTTTATTTCCTTCAGTTGTTTCTTCTTCTGTCTAATATCTGTAACCTTCTTTTAAAAACCCATAATTAACATTATATATTTTCTGTTTCTGAGTGAACTCACTTTCTCCGTTATTTATTTCAATCTTTTGTGCTATTCTGCACATAGGTATTGATCCATCACCCAGAATGCCAATTTTAAAAGTTCAAGCTGGATTTCACTTCAAGATGAGGCTTTGCACCAAATTAAAGAAACACTAGGCAATGGCCTAGTGGTATTATTGTTAGACTGTTAATCCAGAAACTCAGCTCATATTCTTTGGATTTGGTTTCAAATCCCAGCATGGCAGATGATGGAATTTGAATTCAATAAAGAATCTGGAATTAAAGGTCTATTGATGACCAGGAAACTGATGTCAATTGTCAGGGGGAGAAAACGCATCTGGTTCACTAATGTTGGGGATGGTAATTGCCCTCTTTACCTGGACTGGCCTCCATGTGATTCCAGACCTGCAACAGTTGGTTGACTCTGGGCAGTTAGGGACGGGCAATGAATGCTGGCTTAGCCAGAGACACCCACATTCCCACAAGTGATGCTTTTAAAACAAAAAAGTCTGCCTCTGTACAAGTTTCGACACAATCAATTGGAGGTAGTCCAGAGAAGGTTCACTGGGTATGAAGGGAATTCCTTATGAGAAGAGGTTAAGGAGGTTGAACTTGTATTCCTTGGCATTTAGGAGAATGAGCGATTTTATTGAAACAAACAAAATTCTTATGTGGCTTAGTGCAGTAGATGTGGAGAGATTATTTTCCCCATGTGGGACCAGAGGGCAAAATGTGAGCGAGGGGTGGCCCATTTTAAGACCACAATGAGGAGGAATTTTGTCTCCCTGAGGGAAGTGAACCTGTGGAATTCTTTACCTCCAGAGGGCTATTGAGACTGGCTCGTTAAGTATTTTCAAGGCTGAAATCAATTTTTAATCAGTATTGGTATCAAAGGGAAAAGGCGGGACAGTGGAGTTGGGGATTCAGTTCAGCCATGATCCTACTTGTACATTTCATGGGATTATGGACTTGGGGGTTTCCATTAAGTTCTGGGAAGTTGTAATTCTAACGTACGCTTCTGTTGTCTGTTTTATAATTGATATCTGCTCATCTAGGGTGAAAGATATTGCAGTTGGCTTCTGCCTCCCTCAGTTAGGAGGACAATAATATGTACTTTGGTTTAGCTGGTTTATCTAATACTGGATAAGTCCTTCACATGATGAAGTAAGTCCTTTGTCACGTTCTTGTCTGTGCTAAATTGATTAATTTCATCTATTGTCAGTGCCGAAATTGCCATGTTGCGCTTGCTAGCTGGATAAGTGAGAGTGCTGGATATTAAATACAAGTCACAATACGGGAAATGGGCTTTTTTTTTGGGGGGGGAGGCAATGGCCTAGTGGTATTATCAGTAAATTATTAATCCAGAGAATCAGGTAATGTTCTGGAGACCTGATTCCAAATCCTAACACAGCAGACAACGGAGTGTTAATTCCAGATTTTTAAAAGTTGAATTCAGAGTCAATGAAACCATTGTCAATAATTGGAAAAAAAAACACTCATTTGGTTCACTAATGTACTTTAGCGAGGGAAACTGTTTTATCCTTACTTGGTGTGGTCTACACGTGACTCCGGACCTACAGCCACATGATTGACTCTTAACTGCCCCCAGCCTAGAGAACCGCCTCTGGAATGTCTCCAATTTGTAGTGCAGAAACTTGTACAGAGGCAGAACCTTTTTTTTTAAAAATTCACTCATGGGACGTGGGCAATAAATGCTGGGCAGCCAGTGATTCCCTTATCCAGTGAATGAATTTTTACAAACCTTATTGTAACTATTTTGTCATCTACCTTTCAAAATGCAAATATTTCCAATCACACTTGTACGTTGTGCTCTTATTTCTTTTAGTCTCTTCTGACTAGGTCAGGACAGGGTCACGCTCAGTATTTATTTCATCTGTGGCGAAATAAATTACTCATGGCTGGCATTCATATGCGGCTGGACGATGTGATTACTTAGGGTGGTACAAGAAGGCTGGCACTGTGGGTCACGCACCATTAGGGCCCAATAACGACTTGGGTCCAAATCATGGCCCAGAAAGAAGGGAATCTATCTTTGAGAAGCAATAATTTACAAAGCACACTACAGAATGAAATAATTAAGCAATTTACATAATGTTGGATGAATCTTGGCTCTTTATTTAGTATTCTTGATGTTCTACAATGCGGACATTGTGGAAGGAGGATGTGTTAATCATTGACTAAAAGGGATCATCCTGGTGAAGTCCAAAGATGACAATTACAGTGAACAACCCTTTTTCTAATTTGTTCTGACATAATGAGGTTGAATAACTCGTTCAATTAGTCTAGCTATTCAAGTATTTCTACCCCACCCTGTGTCACCATAACAACCGAAAGCAAACAATGCTCTTTGCTGGTACCCAAATAGATTCTACCAATATCAAGCTCTTCAGTACACACAGATGTGCCAGAATTTCTGTTCAACTACTTTATTTTTATGTCTCGGCAAACAAAGAAAAGCAAAGTGAAATAATAGAGATAGTGGAAACATTAGTGGTGATCTTTCTGGAATCGTTAGAGTCAGGGAGGGTCCCAGAGGACTGGAAAATCGCTAACGTGATACTCCTGTTTAAAAAAAGGAGTAAGGCAAAAGATGGAAAATTACAGGCCAATTAGCCTAACCTTGGTCGTGGGTGAGATTTTGGAGTCCATTGTAAAGGATGAGATTTCTGAATGTTTTTAAAGTGTACAGTAAAATAGGGCAAAGTCAGCATGGTTTCATTAAGGGGAGGCCATGCCTTACAAATCTGCTAGAATTCTTTGAGGAAATAACGAGCAGGGTAGACCAAGGAGAGCCAATGGATGTTATCTACCTGGATTTCAAAAAGGCCTTCCACAAGGTGCCGCACAGGAGGCTGCTGAGTAAGATAAGGGTCCATGGTGTTAGAGGCAAGGTACTAGCATGGATAGAAGATTGGCTGTCTGGCAGAAAGCAGAGAGTGGGGATAAAGGGGTCTTTCTCAGGATAGCAGCCAGTGACGAGTGGTGTTCCGCAAGGGTCAGTGTTGGGACCACAATATTTCACTTGGTACATTAATGATCTAGCTGAAGGAACTGTGGGCATTCTGGCTAAGTTTGCAGACAGTACAAAGATAGGTGGAGGGACAGGTAGTATACAGGAGGTGGGGAGGCTGCAGAAGAATTTGCACAGGTCAGGAGAGTGGGCAAAGAAGTGGCAGATGGAGTACAACATGGGACAGTGAGAGGTCCTGCACTTTGGTAAGAAGAATAAAAGCATGGACTATTTTCGAAATGGGGAGAAAATTCAGAAGTCTGAAGTGCAAAGAGACTTGGGAGTTCTAGTCCAGGATTCTCTCAAGGTAAACTGGCAGGTTGAGTCAGTAATCAGGAAGGCAAATCAATGTTGGCATTTATTTTTGAGAAGACTTGAATAGAAAAGCAGGGATGTACTACTGAGGCTTTAGAAGGCTCTGGTCAGGCCACATTTGGAGTATTGTGTGCACTTTTGGGTCCCATATCTCAGGAAGGATGAACTGGCCCTGGAGCGGGTTCAGAGAAGGTTCACAAGAATGGTCCCAGGAACGGAAAGCTTAACATATGAGGAACGTTTGAAGACTCTGGGATTATACTCATCGGAGTTGAGAAGGATGAGAGGGAATCTAATTGAAACTTACAGAATACTGAATGGCCTGGACGGAGTGAATGTTGGGAAGATGCTCCCATTAGTAGGAGAGACTAGGACCCAAGGGCACAGCCTTAGAGTAAAGGGAAGACAGTTCAGAACAGAGATAAGGAGAAACTTCTTCAGCCAGAGAGTGGTGAATCTATGGAATTCACTGTCACAGAAGGCTGTGGAGGCCAGGTCATTGAGTACATCTAAGACTGAGATAGGTTCTTGATGATCAAGGTTTACGAGGAGAAAGCAGGAGAATGGGGTTGAGGAACTTATCAGCCATAATTGAATGGTGGAGCAGACTCGATGGGCTGAATGGCCTAGTTTCTGCTCCTATGTTTTAGGGTCTTAATATTCACTTTCCACTGTGTTGTGATTTGAAGAATTCCTAGCTGAGTCTATCACAGATGAGATCTCCTTGATTAGTTCCTTACTAACCTAATAAAGGTGCAGTATTTCCCATTATTTGAAATAATGACTGAGATTTAATGCTCTCTCCATTAAGTGTGGAGACTGAATAACTCCTGTCCACACCTAGCAAAGAAGCTTGCAGGATCAAACACCAATCAGAAACTTAAATTGTTAACTGGTGATTTTCTTGTCTCGTCAGGAATCATGCCACTGTAGTGCCACGCTGCCTCAGTTACTGACCCTTCCAAAGCTGGCAGCCACTGGAATTTTTTCATTCATTCACTGGATGTGGGCTAATATTTATTGCCCTTGAAGGTGGTGGTGAGCTGTGCCTTGAACTGCTGAAGTCCATGCACTGCAGGTTGACCCACAATCCTATTAGAGAGGGAGTTCCAGGATTTGGACCCAACAACACTAAACGAACAGTCCTGTGTTTCCAAGTGGGGATGAAAAGTGGCTTGGTGGGGAACTGAAACTTCTCATGTATCTGCTGCCCTTGTCCTTCTAGAAGGACTTGGACGATGCTGCCTAAGGAGCCTTAGTGACTATCTGCGATGCGTCTTGTAGATAGTACATACTGCTGCCACCAAGTGTTGGTGGAGTGACTGAATGTTTGTCGACGCAGTGCCAATCAAACAGGCTGCTTTATCCTGGATGGTGTTAAGTTTATCATGTTATCGGAGCTGTATTCCTCCAGGTAAGTGCAAAGTATTCCATACTTATGCCTTGTAGATGGTGGAAAGCTTTGGGGAGTTGGGAGATGAGTTAGTCACAGCAGGATTCCTCATCCTTGACCTGGCCTTGTAGCCACAGCTCTTGCATGGTGAGTCCATTTGAGTTTCTGGTTGTTGTTAGTAGGGTATTCAGTAATGGCGTGCCATTGAATGTCAAGGGACGATAGTTAAATTCTGTCCTATTGAAGGTGGTGATTGCTTGAACCTTGTTTGGTGCAAATGTTACTTGCCACTTTTCAGCCTTTAGCCTGCATATTGTCCAGATCTTGCTGCATTTAGATATGGACTGCTTCGTTATCTGAAGAGTCACAAATGGTGCTGAACATTGCTCAGACATCAGTGAACATTCTCCCCTTGTGCTGGAGGGAAGGTCAAGTTTAAGGAAGGCAAGAAAAGTGCTCTACTATTCAACCACGAGCAACAAAGTCAAGAACAACAGCCAGTGCAGAGCACGTAATAAGTCCCAAGCGTAATGAGTTAGAGAATTGTTTATGCCACATGGATGAAACTGGGAGTAGACCTGTTCACGTGCACAGCTGATTATCTGATCAGTGTGACTATTCAGACTATTGGGAGGTAGATGAGCTGGGTTTGTCAGGTGCCTAAACCACACCAACCAATGTGGCATTTTTGATATTGGTGTTAAATTTCTCAATCATTGTGACACACGTACATCTCCACACTATTCCCAGTCAAACGGAAAAGCTGAGGTGGCAATGAAAATCATCAAAAGATTCGGAGAAATTGAGCAAATCCCACACAGATGTATTCGAGGCACCAAGTGAAGAAAATTACCCACTGAACGCATGAAGAATAGTCCCATACAAGGACTAATGTCGCTCTTCCAATTGCAAATAACCTACTGAAGCTAGAATTAGTTACAGGTTTGTGAGACAAAAGCAAAGTAAAAAGCCAACGGTAAGTTTCATTTTCACAAGGCTGCTGATCCATTGCCAGACTCGAGCATTGGAGAGCCAGTCAGAGTACAAACCTTGAACGCTTTCAAATGAGGCAGCCCAAATGGTAACTTAGACTTGCATAGAACAGTTGTCTCCTCTCTCAGGAAAAATGAGTGACCAGACATGCCATCACAACTGCAGGCTCATACGCACGGCTGGAGAAACTGCACCTCCAACTGCAGGTGGCTGATTAGGAAGATGCAAACCAACAATCTGCTCTGTCCACAGAAACCAAACAGTGGCAATAAATAACATGGAAGTGACACGCTGTCTATATAGCCAACAACAAAATGTAGCATTAAAAGACTGGCAAGATTTGAAGACTGTCACTTGACATGCATATGTGCATACTGTAAATGCTGAGATAGGCAAGAATACCAAACTGGCTAATGTTTTGGTACAGTCATTTTTATTGGGTAACTCAATATAGATGCATGCAAATTTTTTGTATAATGGTGGAATGTGTGGATTGAAATGCAAGCATATAAAAATGTTCTTCTATGACTGGCAAAATCACGAGACATGTACCTTGGGGAAGGCACTGGTTTTGTGGTAATGTCACTGGGTCAGTAATTGAGAACCGCAGACTGATTGTATTTTTTCTGAAACTGTGAAGCACAACAAGTCCAGTTTATACTGGCACATTGCATGAACATGCGTCACTTGTGTTTATCAGAATCAATTTTTTTTGATTTTAATCTCTCGACTGGGTTTAGGTGAAAGAATGAATACTTTACCTCTGAAAGCATCGCTCCTTTACGAACAGCAATTAGGGTTTTATATACAGGGTTGTGTATAAGAGGATTTGCATTACATTGTTTTATTTTAACAATGTTAACCACTGTACCATTAACAGCAGCTTCCCTGTGAAACCACCTAACAATATTATACTGTGTGGATGATAAACTGAATAATGACAAGTCCTTCATTAAATGATAAAACACAGCAGAGCCATGTTACATTCCCAATGCACTGGAGAACTGTTTTAAAGTTGCACTGAGATCAAGATGTCCTTGCATTGGTTTTCAGAAAATGCTGAATAACTAGGCATAAAGATGCACTACTTTACAAATCACATTAAACACATTGACCACTGTCATTTTAAATTTATTTGCAAGTTGTTTTTCTTTCTTTCCCCAAACTCATTCTAATTTCCTACTAATGCAGTACTTGTTGAGTGTTGGCAAGCTTTTGAAATATGTGGACACCGCAGCTGAGCCCAAACATTTCCTTATGTCACCTTTGCTGTGATCGGTAAAGGAAGATGTTGGGGTTTTGATGTGCATATAAAGATTTAGATCTGCTGTAAGAATACTTTCATTGGGTTGAGGTTTCACTGAAGTTTAGAAGGTCCACATTTAATGCCCTGATTTTGCTCTTTGATTTATAGTTTTGTTGCAAGTAATTTTAATATTCACATTCAAAAATATATTGGTGAAAAAGACAAGTTGTCGAAGTATTTCATCTTGCTCTCATCAGGACATTTCACAAGAATACCGATTCAAGAGGAAAACCAACCCTTGGACTGAGAGTAGAATGCTGATTGTTGGAGGCATTGCCATGGAAAATGCACCAATTAATTCTGATTGACTGTTAGCAGTCAGGCTTCATCTAACTTTTAAATCAAGCAGGTTGACACTTGTCAGAGAAAGGGACCAGTGAATAGCTGACACCTACTTTGTTGAGTTAAAACAGGTACAGTGTATATACATGATAACAAGGTGTGGAGCTGGATGAACACAGCAGGCCAAGCAGCATCTGCTCCTATGA
>JAHRHZ010000248.1:24051366-24079730 GCA_024137785.1 Ginglymostoma cirratum | reverse complement strand
CCCCCCCCCCCCCCCCCCCCCCCCCCCCCCCAAACTCTCTGGGTGACATGTCCATCCTGGGCCGCCTCCAGTATCACACCGACGCCACCTGCAAACTGGAGGAGCAACACCTCGTATTCTGCCTCTGGAGCCTACAGCCCAATGTTCTCACCATAGAATTCACCAGTTTCAAAATCTCCCCAGCCCTGGCCTCATCCCTTGAGCAACCCTCCCTCTCATCCCCGCCTGCTTGACCTAACGCAACCTGTCCACCTCCTTGCTCACCCATTCACCCCACCATTCCCACTGACCAATCGCCACTACCCCCTACCTGCATCTACCTAACGCCATCCCACCTACTAGCCCCAGCTCCGCCCCTCCTCCCTCTATTTGTTTCCCAGCCCTAATGAAGGGAGTAAACTGAAACATTGATTTCCCTGCTGCCTGAGCTGTTGTGTTCCTCCAGCTCCGCACTGTGTTGACAATGCAAAAAAAAGTTTCATGACTGGGTTTTGACTGCAACGGAGCTAATGGTTTGCTTGAACAGTGTTTTGCCTATGGTGGAAGTTGTTTTGATTCAGGTAGGGGAGAAACCTATTGAGGAACAGACTGCTCCTCTGCCTGTCTACATCTCTGAATCACCCTTCCTTCCTCTGAATCTAGTGTGAAACCTGTTTGTGTTCTTGAAGAGTGTCAGGAAGACTTCTAGGTACTGTTTCTTGAAGTTGCATTTGTCGAGACCTTGGAGATAACTGTGTGTGCCAAAACCCAGATCAAAGGCCTTCTGAATATTGCACACTCTTTCTCCGTTTTTACCTTCTGAGAACTAACAATTTTAGCCAATAGTGTTTTCCCAAAGTATATCTGTTGGTTACAATCTGTTTTGGTTTTCTCCCGCTGTGTGTGTGTGTGTGTGTGCGCGCGCGCGCGTGTGTGCCGCTAAACACTTAACAGTTTGTAATACAAAAGTATTAACTTATTCAATGAATGTGTGGAATTAGTTTCGTGTAATTAAAAAAAATTCTTTTGAGTTTACTTTAAAAAGAAATCTGGTTGTTCTGTTCATTCCAAGTCTAATATGACCAGCTTTCTGTATATCAGCAACTGGATCCAACACAATATCTATTTTGAACTATGTAGCAGTGAGATTGGAGAGACTGTGCAATCCTCCTTTCTTGATTGTAAGACATGATGAGCAAATAGCTACTTTCTGTGCTTTAAACTTTGGTTCTCGTTAACCATCCAGATGGCCGATCGCTAAAATTGGCAACAGTCTTTTTTTCTGGTAACTCTGTGATTAAAACTGCTTGTCAGCATTCCATTTCAACTCTGTTGTGAATATTGGTCCTTTGTTGGATGACTGAAGAATCATGGCACTGCCCTTCAATTTATGAATTCTAGGGGACAAGTGGAGGAAATTGCGGAAATAATATGCAGATTTGGGTGTGGAAATTATTAACCTGTATTATTAACTGTATAATATACAGTCTACACACTGTATATTATGTGACCCATACATTGGCCACTCGTTAAGGTACTGGAACGTAACTGTTCAATGATCTGGCTTCCAGTTTACTGGGTTTGGCTTTTGCACACCTAAATAAGTCTTGTAATGGCTGATCTCAAGTTAATTAGTTAATAAATTGAAATACAGACATGAAATACATGATCTAATTAAATGGCTGGATGGGCTGAATGACCTTCCTCTTGTTTCTAGCTATTCTCAGTTTCTCGTGTGTAAAATGCAATGATTGTTCAAAATACAGATTATGCAAGTTATTTGTTTTGCAATCCAGTATTTGAGAACCAAATCCATTATTGTTGTAGTTGTATCAATAGTGCAAAGAATCTGTACAAAGTATTTACTCCATTGTTGTCACTAAACCATCCACCGAAGATTTATATTTCCAAGAATAAATATTCAAGCAAAAAACAAGTTTCATGCCATGGTATTATTTTGCTGCCTACTCTTTCCTTTAATGGAATTTTTTTTGTCAGGGCCACAGCAGTGATGACTTTAATGTCCCAGAATGGAATTTTTACAGGTGATCGTTGCCTTTGAAACGTGTCAGGCACTAACCTGAGGGTTCAAAGCTGTAACACCTCAGTGTAATGGCACGTAACGCAAATGGTGCACTGCAGTTCTCTTTCACCAAAGTAAAAACAATGGTTGGTCACAACCTTTCTGACTATGGAAGGGGTGAAGTATGTCTTATACGAACATTTTGAGAAAGACTTTATTTACAGTTTAATTTTGGAACATGATCTTGATTTTATTGTATTTGAAATTGATCAAACTTTATTCCACTCTCTGCTGATTTGACTGACAGCAAATGGCTTGGGGCCAGTGCATCTACTGGCTTGGGTGGAAGTCAACCTCCCAACAGAAATTTCAGACTTTTACACATCCAGCTGCTGCAGAGTTTGTGTATGTATTGATAAAGGTGAGGCAGGATCCGACTGGATTGTGATACTTGGTGTCAGGTCATGGGACGGGGGTGGGGTACATCACCACCCGATTAGTTGGGGGGGTGGTGTCTGTTCTGTTCTTTGGGTGGGGCCTGGCTAGGATCTCAGTTCCTGCCCCTGTCTAGTGTGAATAACTTGCTGTCCAAGACTCACTGCCTGGAGGTTTACATTGTTTCTTGGCAAGGTACTGGACGTTTTATTAATGCACATAACCTGCTAAATTGGACTTTTTTTAAGTAAAAGGTGTGATTTCTTCCAGTTATATCCCACCCCCCCCCCACCTCCATGCCCTACTGTCCATATGATATTTGTGCTAATCTGCTAAATCAAATGCGAACTGAGATATTAAAAATTAGTCAATGCCTATGATGTGGCCAAATACGTTGCATTCCATGTAAACAAAATGTTTAATGGACAACTGGTTCTCTTTTACTCTGTTTAATTCATTAGCATTGAAATTTGTAATGTGGCCTTGCAGAATTTACTTTCACCGCTCATCTGAAATCCTTGAACGTGATATGTTTTGGATATATTCAGGAAATATTTTGGCAGGCAATCTTATCTGTTCTGACACAATATGGATGCCAATCCATATAAGGGAAAGGAATTTCTCTATACTGTGTTCCTGCAATATTGGTTGACCCATAAAACTGAGCAAGCATTTGTAAATCCTAAAAATGATCTCGTGCCTACTTCTGTCAGGTTTGGTAATGACCTTGTATGCTTTAGAATTTGGAGATTTGCACACTAAGACCCAGCAGCGTTGGGCTCCATTTGAATTTTGCGCGTTGCTGGTCATCCAGTGTTGCTTTAGTGTATAACTGAGCAAGTTGTTTTATCTGACATTATGACACATTTCCCCATCTGAGAGAGGGGGTGTGTTACAAGTTCATAATTAAAAGTGCATAGGAATTTTGATAGGATCAAGAAAGTTTCTTTTTCTGTCTTAAACTTAGCATCTTCACAGATCACCACCATTTAATTGGAAAACTATCCTTAGGAACTTCAGGACCTTTTCTTAATCTATTGCATTTGTGGCTTGTGACATCAACAGAATAGCTGAAGTACATTACAGCATTAAAGAAAAATCTCTTTCCTTGGAGAACAGTGGACTAGGCACTTGGAAAAAGTAATTGATTAAATCAATCGATATTTTCTTGGGCTTTTTTTTTTGTTTTTAAAAATTACATGGGGTGATTAGGCTCTTCAGTGTTAATGACATTATTTTCACGTTATGCATGAGAAGAAAAATGTACCTTGGGGATTGACAGGCAGTATTAGGTCATGCCTGCAATTATTTTATTGTGTATCAGTAATCATATATGGGCTCTGGGCAAAGCCAACTTGATGAGCCAAGTGGTCATCCTCGAAGGAATTATTTACAGGAACATATTTATCTCAACATCAGATGGAGAAAGCGTGATATTTGCAGCATTCATTGTCATAGCTAAATGAAGCATTTTTTTTAGAAATTAAATGGTTGTAGAGCATCTAGCTTTAGCACACTTTGATTTCAGAAACTGAAAGGAAATTATTGCAAAGCATCAAGATTGAAAATGGAAAAGAATCTATTTGGTGGGTCAGTGAGTAATGAAAGTTCTCGACCTCTGTTCTAATTCAGCATTTTCTTATTGATGATTTCTGCTGTACAATGCATAATTTACATCTAGTTTTAATTTCCACATTCCATATGTACCACCCATAAATGATGCTATATCAAGTATCAAATGATAACTATACCAATGATACATAAAAGAATAATAACCTGGAATCAGTAAAGTGAGCTTCTTGCTTCCCCTTCACTACAAGTCAGTATATTACTTAGTTATAATGTTTTCTGAAACTTTTACAATTACTTTTTATTGCCAAGAACAGAGGTGATGAAATTAACACACATTCTAGACCATCAGGTACATAGCTTGTATATTCTACCAGCCCTTTTGTCCCTGGAGACACCCTTGCCTGAAACTCCGTATCTGCTGATTCCTTTGACAAGTGGAAAATGGTTTTAGCCAATGGTGCACTGTTCCCACAGACCACCCATGGTACAAAGATACTGGCTTAATGTGAACTGTTGTCCTTCAACAGAAGGTTCCTCGAAGAATATATTCTTTTGAAAATCTATTGATAAGCATAAAAACAAAAATCAAGTGGCCGACTGAGTGGTTAGCACTGCTGCCTCATGGTGCCAGGGACCTGGGTTCGATTCCACCCTCGGGTGACTGTCTGTGTGGAGTTTGCACGTTCTCCCCATGTCTGCATGGGTTTCCTCCAGGTGCTCCAGTTTGCTCCCGCAGTCCAAAGATGTGCAAGTTAGGTTAGGTACGTATAGGTTAGATGTACTAACCATGGTAAATATTGGGTGGGGGATGGGTCTGTGTGTGATGCCCTTCGGAGGGTCGGTGTGGGCTTGTTGGGCCGAATGGCCTCTTTTCACACTGGAGGGACTCTCTCCCAAGGGATGTTTTGTCTAGATGTTCCAAGGATGGATCATCTTCAGCACTGCAAGCAGTTACCGTGATTCTTGTATGTTAATGTAAGATCATACTGGTTCCTATGGTGTGGTCTTGAAAGTACGCCCTGTAATTTGATGTTTTCTGTACACTAATCTTCTTGCATTTTATTTGCAGTATACAAAGATTTGGATCCCTGACCCAGAGGATGTTTGGAAATCAGCAGAAATCACCAAGGATTATAAAGATGGTGATGAGACCCTACATCTTAAACTGGAAGATGAAATGGTCAGTATGAGTTCTGAGGAAGGGTCACCGGACCCGAAACGTTAACTGTTTTCTCCTCCACAGATGCTGCCAGACCTGCTGAGCTTTTCCAGCAACTTTGTTTTTGGTCAGTATGTGTTTGGCTTTGGAAGAAAGTGATGTGGAAGAGGCGCATCTACTGTCAGTATTGTCCCTTGGGGTTTGAATGTGTACTATATTTAGGATGGCCCTCCTTTTGGGTTAGCTTCTATCTCTTAAGAGGGATGCAGGATGAGCAATGTCTACAGCACATCAATGCCATCTGTAAGTGACATGGGTCATGAACGAAAGCACAGCATGTGGTAGACAAGACCTTCCATATTTATGTGATGAAACAGAAAGCAGTTTGACGTATTTGGTTTGATAATATGTCCAATTATGTGGATGTATCTTGTCCATTTTACCTTTTACAAAATGTATCTGATTACTTGAAAACTGGTGTGGAATGAATATAGTCTTTAGCTTAACCATAAACTTGGAATTTGGCTGGTATAAGGTAGAGAGGCATCTCATCAAGGTAGGGTACAGGAAGAGACCAGAAAAGGAAGACCCATCTGAAACAATGTACTTTCTGATAAATTCAAATTCCAGAACTCTGACATTGGTCATTGCAGTGTGTTGCTTTGGACAATTACTAACCTGCTTTCAGCTTTTTCACCCAGTTGGTAGTGTTCTCTTTTAATTCAGAAGTGTTCCTGTCCTGTTACATTTCTGCATTGCAAGACTGCATTTCCGTCATATGACATTAAGTCAAAAGCCCATCTGTTGGGCCTGGCAGGTGCAATTGATGTTCTTAAAGTTGAGTTGAGAAGATAGATTTTGGTATTTTCCACGCTCCCCTTTCAATTTTACCAAAAACTCAATTATCCGGTAATTCACTCTATTGATGTCTGCGGGCCCTTGTATGCAAATTAGCAGCCCTAATTTCACTCCTTAAAATAGTGAGAGAATTATTGTTCCAGAAGAACTTTGAGACTGAGAGGCACCATGTGAATGCACATGATGTATTTCTTCACTCTAGTAGCAGCAATGATGTGAAGGCAAATGGAGTTGAAAAGGTGGATAATGTTTGACAAAAGATAATGCTTTGAGTAGAGTTTTTCCAAGTATTTTTTTAAAGTTAAAATATATTTTGAGAATAATAAAGAGAAGACTGACCATTATGAGGAGAACATTAGTTAACCTTTCAGATGTAACCCTTCGGTTTAAGATTCAGGAAGTGTTTAGTTGAGATGCTTTAGGATGAATATAAATTTAGTCAAGACCGTTGGGAGAAGAGGACAGTGTACTTGATGAAGACGTTAAGTAGTGCCGAATCTGAGGTCACCTTGGGGAAAGGACAGAAGCGTAATGTAATTGAATGTCTAATGTGAGGACTTCCCAAAGTGAGGACCCCAAGTAGGATTTGCGATTTCCAAGGCAGCAATCTACAGTAATACACCGTTTCTGTTGGTAATTCCCTTGGTATTTTCACCAAGTCCTTCTCTGCATTTCAACTTCTGATATACAGCTATTACTGGAATATTTTTTGTATTCTCTACTGTGAAGATTAAAAACTAAAATATTTGTTCATTTCATCTATCATTTTCCTATTATCTACTGTTAACTCCCCATTCACACTTTGTGCAGGACAACTCTTCAATTTACTTGCCTTTTTAATTTTTAAATACCTGTAGAAAGTCTTGACTGTTTTACATTTCCAGTCAGTTTTCCTTCATACTCTTAATTCTTCCTCCATTGTTAACATTTTAGACGTTCTGTGCCATTCTCATTCTGACTAACCATTTGATTGACATTTCTTTACACAGGCATATGCTTTTTCTTTGTGACCCTTCTTCAGAATGCATGATTGTCGCTCATTTGAGATCAAGAAACATTTTAATTGCACAACCCAACTTTCACCTTTGACTGTAGAAACAAGTTTGATCCTGACAAATGCTGGGTATCAGAAACTGTGAAGAGTATATTGAATACACTAGGCGAGGCTACGATACAAGGCAGGACTACACAAATTTAATGATTATAATTTCCATTCATTTACAATGCATGGGTGAGGTGTTTAGATCACATCAGTTGATCATGCAAATACACCATTGCACTTTTTACATTCTCTGAAGTCCACACTGATAAGCTGGTCTTGCAACTCCTTGTGGAACGACTTTACTGTGAAATATCTAGTTAATGTGACCACTGACACTGTACTGGACGATGTGATTTTAGATTTGCTGCCAAGTATTTTTTTATTTTCATGAAAAGTAGATTGATGCACACTTGAGTGAAATAAGGGCTGTTTTAAATTAAGAAATCAGATTATGTTAAGAAGACCATAATTTGTTAGTGAGATTCTAACAAATCCTATATTGTTCCACATTGTATCACAGTAATAAATTAATCAAACCTTGACCTTTAGAAACAACTTTGAAACTGTTGAAATTACTTGAGCAGACAGAGGAAGAGAATAATTTTTGTCTGTGAAATCTTCATTTCTCCCTCAGCTGTCTATGCTGAGTATTGGCTCTCTGAATTCATTTTGAAAGTGCAGCTTCTCCTCTGTCTTTCCCCACTGATTCAGTCATGATCCTGGCTGCTGATGTTTAATCTGGGTGGTGCTTGGTGCCCTTAAAAGCCTTGGTTACATTCGGTTTAGTGAAGATGATGATATGGGTGAGGCTTTCAACAATGGTGATGGTGAGGTAAGGATGGATGAGTGCAATATTGTTGAGTTATCATAGAATCCCTACGGTGTGGAAACAGGCCCTTCGGCCCAATAAGTTCACACCAATCTTCAGATATCCCACCCAGACCTGTCCCCCTGTAACCCACCTAATCTACATATGCCTGATCATTCTGGAAAATTTAGCATGGCCAATCCACCTAGCATGCACATCTTTGGACTGTGGGAGGAAACTGGAGCACCTGGAGGAAACCCACGCAGACATGGTAGGATGTGTGAACGCCACACAGGCAGTCACCCAAGGGTGGAATCGAACCCAGGTTCCTGGCGCTGTGAGGCAGCAATGCTAACCACTGTGCCACCTATTAGTATTAGGTGATTTTGGTACAGTGTAAAATTCAGAATTTGAAACTCTTGAGTAAATGGGTGAAGCACTTGTGCATCTTTTGAGTGTGCAGCCAGGGAAGGGGAATAGAAAGAATCTAGGATTTAGAGTTTTTGGCAGAAGCTGAAAAAGATGACTTCCATTTTGCCCAAACTGCACAAGCTTCCGTTTTATCTCGAACTTGAGTTTGGAGAAACCAGCATTCAGAATTATGTTGTGTGAGATGTTGAGCATGGGTAGTGAAGGAATAGAATTAGTCAAGAGACAAGAATGTCTATTTTGTTCAATAGGTTTCTGCAATGCACAATTTACAAGTACTGTTAGTTTCAATGTTTATTCCTTCCTGTATAGTAGTACACATCAGAAAATGTGTAATTCTGGGGAGAAAAAAGTCCTCGCCAAATGAGGTATCAAAAATCCGAGATAACAAGGAATGGAGCTGGATGAACACAGCAGGCCAAGCAGCATCTTAGGAGCAGGAAGATGCTGCTTGGCCTGCTGTGTTCATCAGCTCCACACCTTGTTATCTCGGATTCTCCAGCATCTGCAGTACCTATTATCTCTGAGGTATCAAAAATCACCATTTTCAGGCAAAGGATACCCCAAGAATCGCTTGGAAAATTTCCACATGTAAATTTGCAAATGACGCCGACATTGGTGTAATGGATGGAGTACATATGGAATATATATGGAGTATAATACCTCAGAGTACAAAGGGACCTTGATCAGGTGGGCCAGTTGGCCAAGGCGTGCTGGATGGAGTTTAATTTAGATAAATGTGAGGTGCTGCATTTTTGTTAGGGAAAATCAGGGTAGGACTTGTACACTTAATGGTAAGGTCCTGGGAGTGTTGCTGAACAAAGAGACCTTGGAATGCAGGTTCATAGTTTTTTGAAAGTGGAGTCACAAGTAGATAGGATAGTGAAGGTGGCGTTTGGTCTGCTTGCCTTTATTGGTCCTTGCATTCAGTATAGGAGTTGAGATGCCATGTAGCAGCTGTACAGGGCATTGGTTAGGCCGCTATTGGAATACTGCATTCATTTCTGGTCTCCCTGCTATAGGAAGGATGTTGTGAAACTTGAAAGGATTTACAAGGATGTTGCCAGGGTTGGAGGGTTTGAGCTGCAGGGAGAGGCTGAATAGGCTGGGCCTATTTTCCTTTTGAGTATCAGATGCTGAGGAGTGACATTTATAAGGTCAAATCCAGGTTCCCAGAAGATTTAACTGAGTCTCTGAATTAATAGTCTAGCGATGATGCCACTAAGCCAGTGCCTCCCCTTCAGTGCTGTTATTTTTCATGTGTTGTCCTGATGGCTGTGAAGTCTTTTTATTGAATTTGTGTTTTGTTCCTTTTTGGTTTTCTGTTTTATTTTTGCAGCCATTTGAGTATTCCATCGACTCAAATGCAGAGCGGTTACCTTTCCTGCGCAATCCAGATATACTGGTTGGCGAGAATGACCTGACAGCTCTCAGTTACCTTCATGAACCTGCAGTACTCCATAACCTAAAGGTCCGATTTCTGGAGTCCAATGCCATATATACGTATTGTGGTGAGTAGAACAACAGTGACAGTGCAAGAAGCAGGTTGACTCTCCTGTTGGGGCAAGTATGCTTGATGGGGAGGGAGGGTGGGGGTCGTGGACTTCTGATATGGGAAAGAGAAGTGAAATGTTAGTTCAAGATGTCACAGTCTTGATGTATGAATTTAGTTGTCATTGTCTGAGGACAGGCAGAGGAGTTGTGTACAAGTAAGTTGTTTTTCACCACCCACAATGACTCACTTATGGCTCATAATTAGTGGATTCATTAATTATGAGCCATTGCTAATCAAAAGATCACAAATTTTTATCTGCTGTCTGCTGAATCAGCTTAACTTTGCAAGTGTGGTATCAAAGCTTTGCACTTGGTTGTTGGTCTGAAATGAAAAACATTAGCATTTCAATTTGAAATTGCAGTCAAATGATTTTAAGTGGGCTGGTGTTAATTGTAGGTTAGAGGACCCCTGCTTTGTCCTTGCTATTAGTTCATTCCCATTCACTGTCAGTATTCATCATGTATCATCATGGTTATGTTCCTGGACTAGTAATCCATACGCTTGAGTTAATAATCTGGAAAACAATATCACATCCCACAATGACAGTTTTGAGAAACTCGTGAAATCTTGACTTGTCATGGAAGCCCAAATGTTTCCCTAATATTCTTTCATAGGAACGAAGCATGCCATCTTTACTGCTGAATCTTATGTAGATTTTTGGATTTTGTTTTGATACCAGCAAGTTAAAGGTAAAAAGCCATATTCCTGCCCCTCTCGGTATTGTGTCTGAGCAGCGGGGACATGGAGCCTTGTTTTGAGTTTTGGAGAACTCCTGCTCAAAGCTCTGTGGATGTGAACAAAACAACTCAGTATAACAAGAGGCACTATCATCTCCCGCCTTCATCATCACTAATCCATGACTGACCAGGATGTTTTTAGCAGGTTTTGGTGTTCATTCAGAAATTTACTTGTATCCTTTCTCTTGCTTGTGTGGAAGTCAGCTGACTGCTCATTTTAAAACAGATGTTCTCACTTGGTGAACTGGCTTGATGTCATTGAGCCTTTTGAATTAGATGTCCGAGCAAAAAAAAAATGTATCTGAGAAAATGACATTGAATGGATCTTGCCAGTGCTGTGCAATAATTTTTAGCAACAAACTCGAGAGTCTGTGCAATAAAAATGAGAGACTTCTTTTTAAAACAAGTTAAGAAATTTACAATCCATGCTTTTTTAATTCTATTAGGAAAGATAGATTAATTTGAACCATTTAAAATATGGATGCCATCATTGGAAATAAAACCATTACACCTCCAACCTTTTGTCTATTTAGAATCCTCAAGCCACTGCCAGAGGTGTTTGATTTTGCTCATTGGTCTAGATGAGATTTGAATGCAGACTATGGAGGTGGAATTACAATGCACTTGTTCTTTGGATGTGTTATAGTGACCTTCTGTGTTTCCAGGTATTGTCCTAGTTGCTATCAATCCTTATGAACAGTTGCCAATTTATGGAGAAGATGTCATTCATGCATATAGTGGACAGAACATGGGGGACATGGATCCTCATATCTTTGCAGTCGCTGAGGAAGCCTACAAACAAATGGCAAGGTGGGTATATTTGTGCAAGTTGATCTTTCTTACCAAGTATTGTAAGGAAAAGAATTTTGTCTTTTTTAAGACGCATGTAAACAACACATAACATGAACATATGCGAGATGTGTTATCGAACTGCTCTTCTGCTCATGTGATGCAGGTGATCTGCAATTAAAAATTGAGTGCATCGTTGGAAATGATGAACAAACAGAAAAAGATGAGACTTACCTTTATGCCTGAACTGTTAGAATACTGGGGCAGTTTCCATTCAATTGAAAACTTGATGGGTCTCGTTAAGGCTATCGCCCAGATATGTTTTAGGTAGTCTCTTGGGATAAAGGATGACTTGTGTCTAATCCAGGTCAATGGATGTTTAATCCGAAGTATGATCTGTAGCCTCAGCAATGTGGCAGTGCTTGAAAGGTCAGGTACTTGAGTCGTTTACAGGTTTGTGCACTTTTTCTGATACCTCAACTTCGCCTCTGCACTTTCTCAAGAAAGGCTGTCAATGTTTGCTGTCTAATGATTGAATGTTCTCAATCTTGGACTACTTTAGTTGGTCACAAATCCTGATCTCCAATGAGTTAGGGAAAATATCTGACGTCTTCAAGATTGCTTTAAGGATATTCCTAGAGTATTTCTGTTGGCTTCCTGTTATCTCTTGCTGCAGCTAAATTCGATGTACGACAGTTACTTAAGAAAGCATGATAAGAACCCGTCTTGCCCTTTGGAGCTGGTTTAGTCTGATTTAGCAGCTCACTGCTGGGCATGATGGCTTGAGAGACGACACTGTTGTTAGACTGCATTTCTTGCCAATGAATTTTGAGATCTTGTTAATGCACTGCTGGTGATACTTAGCCAGTGCTTTTGAGGTGCCTGTTGCCATTGTCCAAGTCCTTGGAGCATATTGGAGAATGGGGTTCATTGCTGCCTTGTAAACTATGATCTTAGTCTTGGGTTTGAGACCCTGGACCTCAAATACACTTTTTTACTCAGTTGGCCGCATTTCATTGACTATGCCTTTGTTGAAAGGAAGCTCCCAGGATATAGATGATGATCCACCTTTTCCAAGGTATTGTTGTTTGTAATAACAGATGAAAGAGATAATATGCTAGTTGCCAAACAACTATGCCCAGTAATAACATCTGTGCTGTGCTAACAATTGGAGTTTTATTGTGGTGGTATGTGGGTAAAGCAAGAAAATATGTGCTTCCTGTTGTAGTTTTTACTTTATTTCCATCCGCAAACCCTGTGTGAGAAGATAAAAGCCAGCAGTCGAGAGGAGAGGCCGGCATGTGGAAAGTGAACTTGTGAGAGAAGAGCAGTGGGTGGGAAATAAAACAGGCAGCAGAGAGCCCCTTCAACCTATTTCTACCTGTTAGAGCTCAAGTATGATGTGACAGGAAAACGGGTGATTTGTGAGAATTTCTTCCCTGTCTCTGTTGATGTGCCAAATGGTTTTAATCAGATTTTATTGCAACTGAAGAGTACAAATTAGCAATTCACTTTTAGAAATATTTAACATCCAAGTTAATTAAATGGAATTGAACTGGTTGGATGGGTGATGTTTTGCAGCTTTACTATGTGAAAGCTGGGCGACACTTGCTGTGATCCACAGTGACCACATCTGCAGCAACTGTTGGCTGCTCGAGGAACTTTAGCCCAGTTGACAAGCTGAAATGTGAGCTGCAGGCAATGTGATGCATTAGAGACATTTTGGGACACCCTTTCAGGTGGCAGTCACGCCCCTTTTGATGTAATTGATCTAAGCGGTCAGGGTAGGAGGATGGACTGAGGGAGGAAAGTATGGGAGTCCAGGATGCAGCTTTGGGGAGCCTCAGCCAAGCCTTTATCTGATAGGTACATAACTCTTGCGCCACATGTGGGCAGGAGCACAGACCGCAGGGGACAAGCAAACTGACCACAGTATTACGGTACAGTGTGTCACTCGAGTTGGGGGAGGGTGGGGGAAGAAAAGTGACAACTACTAGAAATAGGGGAATAGCATAGTTAGGAAAATAAACATTTTTTTGTGTAGCCAGGATATAGATTCCTGAGTTTTTTTATGTTGCCTACCTCGAACCCAGGTTAAAGACCTCTCTTTTGGGCTGGAGAGGATCTTGGATTGGGAGGTTAAGGGTCCAGTGTATGGCCCATATAGGTTCTAACGACATCGATAAGATGAGGAAAAAATTTCTGATTCGGGATTATGAGCAGTTTAAGGCTGAATTAAAAAGCAGAACCATTTCCAAGGAATTTAAAGGAAGTGGCTGTCGAGATAGTGGAGGCAATGGTCGCGATGTTCCAGAACTCAGTAGATTATAGGAGGATTCTAGCAGATTGGAAAACCACTGATGTGACACCCCCTGTTAAAAAGGAGGAAAACAGGAAACTATAGACCAGTTAGTCTTTTAGCAACTGGGGAAAATGCTAGTTTTATTTAGGGAAGGAATAGGACGTTTAGAAATGTTTAGTACCAATCAAACAGAGCCAGTATGGTTTTGTGAAGAAGTCATGTTTGTCAAAAATGCTGGAGCTCTTTGAGGATAATGCAAGCAGAGTTGATAAAGGGGAACCGGTAGATGTCATGTATATGGATTTACAGATGGCATTTGGTAGGGGGCTGCATAAAACATTATTGAACAAAATAGGAGCTCACGTTATTTGGTATAACTTAATCAATCGTCAGTGCATACGGTTAACAGACAGGAGACAGTCAGAATTAATGGATCTTTTTCAGGTTGGAAAGATATAACTAATGGAATGTGTGCCACAAGGATCAGTCCTAGGGCCTCATTTGTCACACTCTATTTTAATGGCTTGGCGGAAGGAGCAGTTGTAATGTATCCAAATTAGCTGGTGATACAAAAACAAATGGGAGGGTATATTGTGATGAGCACAAAAGAATCTGCAAGGGGATATAAATTGATTGAGTCGGTGGCAAAGTCTTGGCAGATGGTGTTTTACTTGACGTTAGTGATGTGTGAGGTTATACAGTTTTTTTAGGAAGCATCAAAAAGCAGACTGTTATTCAAATGGGGAGAGAGATCTGAGTTAACAAGCAATGGGGCCGGATGAACACAGCAGGTCGAGCAGCATCATAGGAGCAGGAAAACTTGACGTTTCGGGCCTAAACCCTTCATCAGAAATCTGAGTGATCTGAGTGTTCTTGTGCATGAAACGTAAACGATTAGCACATGGATACAGCAAGGCTAGCAAATGGAATTTTGGTCTTTTATTGCAGAAGATCTTTGGGAGAGTTGACTCCGGAGATTGGCCAATATCCTTGGATGATGCCGAACTTCGATGGCAAAGCCCCTGATTGGATCAGAAGTTTGCTGGATAGCACTTGTGTACTTGATCTGTTGAGCTCTTTTGGTCTGAGGGGCAGGGAGTTAATTGCTCCTGACATTGCCTGCCTCAGAACTTAGTGCACTGACAGGACAAAGCAGTTCACTTGACTGGCACAGAAATGTTCATTCCCTTCACCACAGATACTCAGTAGCAGCAGTGTGTACCAGCTACAAGATGCACTGTAGAAATTCACCAGATGACTTAGATAGCATTAATTCAAACGCATGATCCCTACCAGCTAGAAGGACGATCAGATACAGGGGAATACTACCACCTCCTAAGTTTCTCTCCAAAGCATTCACCACCCTGACTTGGGAATATGTTACTGTTTCTTTACTATTGCTGGGTCAAAATCCAGCAGTTTCCTCCTTGACAGTATTATGGGATACCAAAATCAAATAGCCTGCAGTGGTTCAAGAAGGCACTTCACCTTCTTAAGGGCACTCTGGGATTGGTAATAAATGCTGGCACAGCCAGCAATGCCCACATCCAAAAGAACAAAGAATGGTACAGCACAGGAACAGGCTGTTTGGTACCAAGCCTGCGCTGACACATGATGCCTTTCTAAACTTAAAAACCTTTTGCCTCTTCACAGTCCATAACCCTAAATTCCCTGTCCATTCACGCATTTGTCAAGACTCCTCTTAAACATTGCTTGGAGACAGCAAAAACTGCAGATGCTGGAGTCACAGTCAATATAGTGTGGAGCTGGAGGAACACAGCAGGTCAGGCAGCATCAGAGGAGCAGAAGGCCTGGAACCTTTTTAGGACTGGGGAGGGGAAAAGGAACTGAGAAATAAGTGGAGGAGGGGTGGGCCTGGGGGAACGTAGCAGTAGGGGGTAGTGGGGATTGGTCACTGGGAATGGTGGGGCAGATAGGTGGGAGAGAAGATGGACAGATTGTGTCAGGTCACAGAGGCAGGGATGAGAGGGAGGGTTGGACATGGGATGAGGCTGAGGATGGGGGATTTTGAAACTTATGAATTCTGTGTTGAGGTAATCGGGCTGTAGGCTCCTGAGGTGGAACATGAGGTGTTGTTCCTCCAGTTTGTGGGTGGTGTCATTGTGGCACTGGAGGAGTCCCAGGATGGACATATCACCAAGCTCGTGGGAGGGGGAGTTAAAATGGTTGGTGACTGGGAGGTGGTGTTGATTATAGTGTGTGGAGCACAGGTGCTCTGCAGATCTGCCACTGAGTCTACGCTTGGTCTCACCGATTGTAGAGGAATACACGTTGGGAGCAAAGGATGCTTTCGACTAGGCTGGAGGATATACGGGTGATCCCCTGTTGGATATGGAAAGATTGTTTGGGGCCTTGAGGGGAGGTGTAGGGACGGGTTTAGCACCTCCTGCGGTTGCAGGGGAAAGGTGCTGGATGGGGAGTGTGGAGTGGATAAGGGAGTTGCAGAGTGAGTGGTCCCTATCAAAGGCAGATAGGGATGTGGAGGGAAATATCTCTTTGGTGGTGGGGTTGGTTTGTAGGTGGAGGATGATGTGATGGGGTGAAATGGGAGGACCAGGGGGATTCTGTACTTATTTTTGTAGGGTGGAGGAGGTTTTGAGGGCAGAAGTGTTTGAAATGCAAGAGATGTGGTTGAAGACGTTTTCGAACAATGGAGGGGGGTGGATATTGCTGTTCCTGAAGTAGGAGGATATCTGGGAGTGGAATGCCCCAACTTGGGAGTGAAAGTGGAAGAATTGGGAATCAGGGATTGAATTCTTGCAGGAGGGTGACTAATTTGCAGAGCACCTGCACTCTAGTCGCCCCACCCTGTATCTGCTTCTACCAGCTACTCTGACAGTGTGTTCCAGGCACTTATCACCTTCCCTGTTTGGTTTGGAAAAAAAACTTGCCCCTCACCTGTTCTTTGTAGATTCCCCATTATCCCCCTTTACCTATGTCCCTTAGTAGTTGATATTTCTACCCTGGGAAAATGCATTCTATCCGTGCCTCTCATAATTTTGTACATTTCTATCAGGTCATCTCTCAGCTTTTGATGTTGAAGTGAAAATCTGAATTGTTTTTTAAAAAAAGCACTAAATTCTATACTTTCTATTCTGTCTTGTAAATTTTCTGCCTCAGTTGCAAACTGAAAATTGTCCTTGGTTATTAAGGTTCCAGTTATTTTCCCCCTTTTTGCTGCAACTCATTAAATATGTGTCACAAAGTAAGAGCTCACTTCTGTTTTTTTAATGAGTTGTTAGATCTTGAGGGAGAGCCCAGAAGGCTCAAGTCTTCAGTATAGCCTGTTTAATAGAGCTACATAATGAATTGATTTGAAGATACTAGCTTAAAACAGACCAGCTGTAATGAACTGCCACATCAATTTATCCAGAGCCTTCGTTCTGTAGTAATTTTCACATAGATCTCAGATTTCATTGCAGGCAGGACAGCAATGCCCAAATTGACTTGGGAGATTCACGTGCATTTGGGGAAGAATACAAACCAAGAAAATAATATCAGATTCAGTTAAGTTCTCGATGGTATAATTGGCCCTGGCTTGATGATTTTTTTTTTTTTGCTGCACCAACGAACATGTGATTTATGCCTTGGAACATCAATTGTCAGAAAGCTGGAGGAGACTTTAAATGATTTTAGCACAGCAGAATTTTTTTTAATCCTCTTTTTTGTTTCTTCAGCTGACAGCAGTACCATTACTGTGATGTGGGTACGTAGCTAATTGCTCGTTCTAAGTCTCCCTTTTGCTCCACAAGGGCTACTACGTATGAACCTTTGGAGTGTGGATTGGTAAGCTGTTCATTCTGGGAGAAATGATGACTACATCAGTTTACTCTCCTGAGCAAGGAGCAAGGAAGGTCACTGCTTGTAAACAAGAACTGGCTGTTACTTCTCCCCTTTCTCTTTCTCTTTATCGGCCTTTTGCTTCAGAATGCATTATTAAGGGCTAAGGGTCAATGGTTAACCATTTTAAACTTACTGAAAATAACTGGCTGATGGTTGGAGGGCTGATTTGTGATGCAGGGTGAAACCAGCAAATTGGGCTCAATTCTCGTACCAGCTGAGGTCCGTGTGAAGACCTTGCCTGCTCAACCTTGCCCCTCAACTGAGGAGTGGTGACCCTCCAGTTATACTCACTACCAGTCGTCTCTCTCTAATAAGAGAACAGTGCTTTGGATCTGTGGCAAATTTCACTTTCATTTCTAACACTTTTGGCATAGAGGCATATCTAAGAATTTTGAATGAGGCCTTAGCTCATTTAATTATCCCACCTCAGTCCTCTTTATGTTGATAAGAACTTGCATGGCTCCTCATCTTCAAATCACAGCAGTTGGTTACCACTGCAGGGTGAGCAAGCAGCATCTTAAGAAAAAATATATGAGAAAGCTCCAACAGAATTCTGAAGAAGGGTCACTGGACTCAAAACTTTGTTAACTCAGTTTTCTCTCCACAGATGCTACTAAATCTGCTGAGTTTCTCCAGCAATTTTTGTTTTTTTGTTTCACATCTCTAGTGTCTGCAGTTATACAGTCATGGAAACAGACCCTTCAGTCCAACCATGTTCCCAAATTAAACTAGTCTTGCCTGCCTGCCCTTGGCCCATATCCCTTAACTTTTCCCAATCATGAACTTATCCAAATGTCTTTTGAACATTGTAACTGTACCTCATCCATCACTTTCTCTGGCAGTTCATTTCAGAGATGAATTACTGTGTTTTTAAAAAAAAAAAATTGCCCCTCTTGTCCTTTTTAAGTTTTATTTTAAACTTAACTTAAAAAAAGTCTTTTTTTAAGTTCTTCCTTTAAAAATGTGCGCACTGGTTTTGAACTCCCCCACCCTAGGGAACATACCCTTGTCATTCACTTTATCTCTGCCCCTCTTGATTTTATAAACCTCTATAAGGTCATGCATCAACCTCCTATGCTCCAGTGAAGAAAACCCCAACCTTTCCAGTCTATTTTTATATCTCAAACCCTCTATTCCCAGCAATATTCTGGTAAATCTTTTCTGAACCCTCTCCAGTTTAATAATATCCTTCCTATGTCAGGGTGACCAGAGCAGGACACGATACTCCTGAAGAGGTCTTGACCAATGTCCTGGACAACCTCAACATGACGTCCCAACTTCCATAATCAGAGGTCAGAGCAATGAAGCCAAGCATGCTAAATGCCTTCTTAACCACTCTGTCTACCTGTGATGCAAATTTCAAAGAATTATGTACTTGACTTCCTAGGTCTCTCTGTTCTACAACACTGCCCAGGGCCCTGCCATTAATTATGTAAGTCCTGTCCTTGTTTGTATTACCAAAATGCAATACCTCCCACTTATCCAAATTAAACTCCATCTGCCACTCCTCAGCCTATTGACCCAATTGATCAAGATCCCATCGTAATCTTAGATAACCTTCTTCACTGTCCACCATATGACCAAGTTTGGTGTTATCTGCAAACTTGCTAATCAGGGCTCCTATATTCTCCTCCAAATCTTTTGTATAAGTGACAAACAAAAGCGGACCCAGTACCAATCCCTGGAATACTGCTGTTCACAGGCCTCCAGTCTGTAAAACAATGCTCCACCACCATCCTCTGTCTCCTATGTATCCAGTTGGCAAGCTCGCCCTGAATCCTGTGTGATTTAACTCCACTAACTAGTCTACCATGCGGAACCTTGTCAAAGGCTTTACTACAGTCCAAGCAAACAATGTCTACTCCTCTGCCTTCATCATCAATCATCTTGGTTACTTCTTTAAAAAAATCTCAATCAAGTTTGTGAGGCATCATTCTCCTTTATTTTATTTACTTTGTTTTATTTTCATGGTCCAGCATGCTGTTTGGATCTGTGGTCAGTAACTGTGCTGTTCACTGTTGTTCACAGGTCCTGAGAATAATTTCCTTCAAGAATCATGACAAGCCCTATAACTAACTACCAACCAACTTTCCTATTACATATACTATGTTCTTTAAGGGAAGTAAAATTGAATATAGCCCCACCTTAGCCACAGAGTGAAAAATGGCGTGCATTACAAAGCACCTTGCCCAACATGGAAACGCTGACTAACAGTTTGTAAAACATTGCAATGAAAGAAAGCCAAGAGCTCTCAAATCATTATGCACCTTAAAAATGGTCCTTAATAAAGGCTTTAAACCACAATCATTTCTCCAAGATAGCTAAACAAAATTACTCACTTTCTTTATTATTTTGGATTTTTGTCAGTATTTTCTGATCACATTTCACAATTCAGTTTGGTTTTCTGTGAAAATTGAGATCCTTAATTGAAAGCTTATTTAGTTTCAGGAGCTTTAAACCTTCTGAATGCAGAACAAAAAGGCTTTTTATTCTAATATGTTGCCATTGAGCTGTAAGAACTTTGCTCAGAAGCCAGTTCAAAGATACCCATCTGAGTTAGGTCACTCATGAAGCAAAAATAAACTGAGTACTTCAAGTCCCGCCTGGTTCTCAATCTATTTGAATGGGAATAGTTTTTCCCTACCTATTCATAGAGTAGACTCCTTGTAATTTAGACATTCTATCAAATCTCCTCTTGAAAACTGTCCCAACTTGCCTAATCTGTCTTCATAGCTGAAGTTTCTCAATCCCTGCAACGATTCTCGTAAACTTTTTATGTACTCTCTCCAATACATTACATCCTTCCTGAAGTGTTGGAAGTTCAGAATTGTACACAGTACTCCATCAGAAGTATACCTAGTGTCTTAAACTCCTCGTAACCTCTCTGCTTTTGTACTCTGTGGCCCTGTTGATGAAACCCAGTGTGGTGTACGCTTTAAGAGCAGCACTCTCTACATGTTCTGCTGCGTTTAATGACTCTCACATAAAAACCCAGGTCTCTTTGCTCCTGCACATCTTTTAGAATGGTGTCCTTTATTTTGTACTGCCCCTTCATGTTCTTAGTACAAAATGTATCGTCTCACACTTCTCCGCAGTGAAATTCATCTGTTATCTGTCAGCCCATTCCACCAACATGTCAATGTCCTTTGCAAGTTCTACACAGTCCTCCTCATAGTTTACAATGCTTTCAAATTTTATATCATACAAATTTTGCAGTTGTTTCTTGCTCCTTGAGTATTTTCGGGAAAAAAAAATTAAGGGATGTGAATACTGCTCACCAGGCCAGCAATTATTGGCATTCCTAATTCCCTCGAAAGCAGTTAGGAGTCAACAACATTGTTGTGGGTGTGGAATTCCATGCAGATCAGACAAGGATGACAGATTTCCTTCCTTGGAGGGCATTAGTGAACCACATATGTTTTTACAACAATCAATGGCTGTAGGCGTTTTATTTTCAGTTGAGTCAAATTTCACGGTCTGTATGGTAGGATTTGAATTCTACAAGTCCCCTTGAACATTAGCCAGGAGTTCTGGATTACTAATCCACTGACTCCCGAGTCCCAATCCTGAACTGTAGGGAACTCCACTATCTGGTTTACTGCAGTCTGAAGAATGTCCATTAACCATTGCTTTCTTTCCTATCACTAAGGATTTTGCATTCATGTTGCTACAGTCACTTAAGTCTGTGAATTAAAAATGTTTTTCTCAATAGTTTGAAACACTTGTTTGTTAATTATAAACTTTTATGGTGGGAGGGAGGAAGGGAAAAGGTTGCATGAGTCTTGCTTCAGTCAGTCAGTCAGTCAGCTAAAGGAAAAGTTTATTCTCTTTCTTCAATTGGCAATGACAAGTCCTGTGAGAATGAATCTGTGCTACAATTGATGACAAAGATGTGGCTGTATTCGGAGACAGAAGAACTGTGTGAAAATATTTGGGGAACTTTGTCCAACCAAATTTAGAAACCTTATTTGAGTTGGTGATTTTTCTTTTAGTTCCAGTTGGTTTTGGGACATGTGCAACAGCACTGCAAGTAGTTTCTATTTAAGCCAATTGCAATAAAGCATGTTACTGCTGAATTCATTACGTTGGTGCTATTACCTTTGAAACTGACTGAACCTTTGAGCCTTAGTTTTTTTTTTATACACTCTGGCTGACGATGCTTCTAGTTTCTGTGCTCCTGGGGGTTATAAAAATCAGCATAGCACAAGCATACCAAGGTCACAGCGTCTGCTTTGTCACAGTGCTTTTGCCTCTAGGTCACCAAATTCAAGTGTGCATTATTACTTGTTTATATCACTTTATTACTAGCGAGGGTAATTGATAAAGATCAGGAGTAGCTAATCAGTTTGATTACTTTGTGATCCTGCTGCTCTTGCACCTGCTAATTGAAGTTAATCCGTGCCATCCTTCATGGGTGTCTTGTCTGAAGTCAGGTCTTTGGTTTAGTGTCTGCTGATGATATGTCCTGAGCTGTTTTTGTCAGTGGTATCTTGTCATTTCCTTGCAATTTGAAGGGTAAGGTGAGGAGGCAGATCCCAAATCTATCTCAGTGGGAATGGGAAGTAAGCTTTAGATTATTCTGAACCCATAAGACATCGGCTGAATGGCCCAGGTTTGCTCCTATCTGGTCTGCTCTGCCATTTGATCATGGCTGATCTGCTTCTCAACCCCATTCTCCTGCCTTCTCCATTGATCCCCTAACCAATCAAGAACCTATATATCTGTTTTAAATACACTTTGCTTCCACAGCCTTCTGCGGCACTGAGTTCTACAGATTCACCACCCTCTGGCTGAAGAAATTCGTCCTCACCTCAGTTCCAAGAGTTGGATTATTAAGACCTTTTTTGAGCCACCGGTTGACCAGTACAAGAGGGATGGATGCGTCTAAACTGGAGGGGGTCCAATATCCTAGCAGGCAGGTTCACTAGGGCTACCCAGGAAGATTTAAACTTGAGTGGCAGGGGCCTGGGAACCAGAACAGCAGGTCAGCAAGTGAAGGCCTTGAGGAAGGGTAGATGTTGGGATCAGTAAATCAGAAGAAAAGAACAGGCAGAGAGACACAAATGAACATGATGGTACTAATGGGCTGAAGTGTGTTTATTTTAGTATAAGGAGTATTATAGGTAAAGCAGATGAGCTTAGTCCCATGTACTGATCCAGGCTGTATGATGTTGTGGCCATTACAGAGACTTGGTTGAGAGAGGGACAGGACTAGCTGCTGAGCATTGCGTGGTTTTGTTGTTTTAAGTGCAATAGGGAGGAACGTAAAAGAGTTGGAGTTGCACTGCTAATCATGGAGAATGTTACATCTGCACTTGGAGGGCTCATCCATTGGGGCAATATGGGTTGAGCTCAAAAATAAGCCGGGTGCAATCACTCTGATAGGATTGTACTATAGCCCTCCCAAATAGCCACCAAGACATTGGGGAACATATATGTAGGCAGATTGTGGAAAGATGCAGTAACAACAGGGTTGTCATAGTGGGTGACTTTAACTTTGTCAATGTTGACTGGGACTCCCTTAGGGCAAGAGGCTTACATGGGGCGTAACTTAAGTGCATCCAAGAGGGTTTCTTGAAACAGCATGTGCATAGTCCAACAGGTGAGGGGCCATACTAGACCTTGTATTGGCAAATGATCCTGGCCACGTGACTGGCCTTTTTAGTGGGAGAGCATTTTGGAAAGTGACCACAACTCCTTAAGTATCTTTATAGTTCATAGCTATATTAAAAGTCAGGACTTTGCAAAAAGGTACTAAAGTGGGGGAGGGCAAATTACATCAATAATAGGCAGGAGTTAGGCAGTGTTAATTGGGAGCAGCTGTTATTGGGCAAGTCCACATTTGACATGAGAGTTGTTTAAAGACCTACTGATGAGAGTTCAGGACCGGTATGTTCCAGTAAGGAGAAAGGACAAGGATAGGGGGCCCTTGGATAATGGGGGAGGCTGTGAATTTTAGTCAAAATGAAAAAAAGAAGCAAAAATTAAGATTTAGGAAGCTAAAATCAGACAGGGCCGATGAGGAATATAAAGAAACCAGGAAGAAACTCGAGCAGGGAATTAGCGAGCAAGAAGGGGCTATGAAATGGTCTTGGCAAGTAGGATTGAAGAGAATCACAAGGCATTCTATACATACATTTAAAAACAAGAGGATAACTAGGGAGAACGTGAGACCACTCAAAGATAAAGGAGAGAACTTGTGCTTGGAGACAGAGGTTGTGGGAGAGATGTAAAATGAGTACTTTGTTTGAGCATTCCCCCATATCCTTCTCCTGGGTGATAGTGAGACTAGTGTGGAGCATGCTAATATGCTAGGGCATTTTGACATCAAGAAAGAAGCGATGTTTGGTCTCCTTTGAAGAGCACTAAGATGGATAAGTCCCCAGAGCCCGACGGTATTAAACTCAGACGGTGTACTCAAAAGTACAGTTGCTGAGCTAAATGACTCTTGTGAATGTGAGGTTAGTCTTCTAAAATATCTATGATTCACTTAGTTATACAGTTACTACAAAACTTTTATACAAATAAATCCTTTCTTATTTTTAAAAAAAAAGGTGAGAATGGGGAAAATTTGTACTGCATATTTACATGGTTATGTAGCAATTTAGTAAAATGCACTCCTATACGAAAGTAATTTTGCTTTAATTCAAAGACCAGTAATGTGGAATGCCAAGGTGGAAAAAGGTGGCAAGGACAACTTAGTAAATCCAACAGTGACTGGGTGATATTAATAAAGTCCAATTATCTGTTCTACAGGAAATATTTGTGTTGAGTTTTCATATCTTCAAGACTTTGTTTGCCTACATGTACCGCCCAGAGGGATTGAACTTCGTGCTCATAAACAGGCATAAATTATGAAGCGTTTTGCCACAAAAGATAAATGCGAACACTTGTTTTGAAACAAAAATCTTTAGCTACCTTGTCGTTCCTGAGGACCTTTCTGAACAATGCCTCTGTATTGATAAACGGCTCTTGAAAGTGTGGAATAAGTATTTGGTGTTAATCCTTGGATATGGTTTGATTCAGTTTCAGCTCAAGATTGATTTGATTTTGGTTTTCAGCTGGAATCTCACTGGGCTGCTTCCAACCTCTGTCTGTAACTTTGTCTGGAGTTTCGTAGACATCCTAGACTACCATTTCGACAGCGTTTCTGCTGATTGCCTGAAATTACAGCTGGAGATCGAGAGATCTAAATATTTAATAGCCTCCTTTTCTGTTTGTGATGTTAACTGATGACACCAAATTGACCTGTATATCGCTGTCCTACTATTCAGTTTGGTTCCATCTCTGTATAGAGTTCAACCCTTGCTAATGTTCAGAGCATTATGATAGATGTAGGACTGGGGTGTACTCATGTCAGAATAGGATATCATGAATTGACCGTTAACAAACTCCAGTATGAGATTCTTTCTTCTATTACACAAAAAAGTGCACAATAATTTAGGTCTATTCAGACAGAATCATAAACATTCGTATTTCGGAATTATGTTGACCATGCATGTAAAAATCAACAGTAGGCAAGTAAAGTGAATGTTTTTGGTTCTGTGTACAAAATGATGGGAAAGAGTACAGGAGTTTCATGGGAGTAAGGATAAAATTAAAAAGGATAAAAAACTGAAATTGTGTTAAAATAGGAAGAGGGAAGATTGTGATGGAGCGAGACAAACCTAAGCTGTCTGATTTTTGGTGTCTACTCTCCAGAGATGAGAAGAATCAATCTATTATTGTAAGTGGGGAGTCTGGAGCTGGAAAAACAGTGTCTGCTAAGTATGCTATGCGTTATTTTGCTACCGTTGGTGGATCAGCCAGTGAAGCAAATGTTGAAGACAAGGTACTGGCTTCAAGTCCAATTATGGAGGTAAATGAACTATTTTCTTTATTGATATCAGGAAAAATAAATCCTCCTTAACGCAGTTATTGTGAGATATTTAATACTGAGTGATTCCTTTCTTCTACCACCAACCCCCCCCCCCCCCCAACCCTGCCACTTCCCTCCAGCTACCTTGATTGGTGGAGCATCCAAAGTCTGAAAAGTAGCTGGGCAACTTGCTCTTGGGCCTATTCAAAAAAATAGAAGTAGGGGACTGGGAGGTGATTTGGGAAAAAGTGTAGGCCATTCAAACCACCTCTCCATTCTGGATAATGTTTGAATGTGCTTCATGCCGTTTTTCTGCATGATCTTCATATCGCTCAGTGTTAGTAGTCTCTCGCAAACAATCAATTTCTGTCTTGAACCTGCTCAATATTTCACAGTAAAAGATTTACCACCCTCCTGAATGGATAAATTCCACCTATCAAAGTCTTAAATGGCATGCCCCTTATCCTGAGATTGTATTTCCTGTTTCTAGAGCCACCAAACAGGGGAAATACCCACCCTGCCAACTCCAGCAAGGATTTTAAAAGTTTTGATGTTTAGACTTCTTGAGGATGCAGACCCAGTTTCCCCATCAGACAACCCTGTCATCTCAAGAATTATCCTGATGAACCACTGTTGGGCTTCATCTGTGGCACGTGTTGTGATTTATATACTTTAGCATATTTGAGCTATTTTTAGAGCCTGAATTTCAAAATAGTAGCGCACAAATGCCTTCACAAAAGTAACAGATATTTTCGAAAAATGAAACCAGCTGATTTGGTCCAACCCTCCCTCTCATCCCCGCCTCCTTCACCTGTTCATCTTCTCTTCCACCTATCCGCTCCTCCCACCTCACTGACCAATCCCCACCACTACCTACCTGCTATCGCCAACCCAACTACCTTTCTCAGCCCAGCCCAACCCCCCCCCCCCCCCCCATTTATTTATTTCAGAGCCCTCTTCCCTTCCCCGATTTTCTGAAGAAGGGTCCCGACCCGAAACGTCAGCTTTCCTGCTCCTCTGATGCTGCCTGGCCTGCTGTGTTCTTCCAGCTCCACACTGTGTTATCTCAAACTCCCACCAATGTTTGCTTCTAATTGGGGTCCACCCAACCTGATTCTATATCTTGATCCTTCACTGAAGATTCTCGTTACTATTGCGCTAATATTATCCTTCATTAGGAGTGCTACTCCACCTCCTTTTTCCTTTATTTGTTTGAATGTCTTTGGATATTCAGTTCCCAATCTGTCACCCTGCAGCCACATCACTGTAATGGCAACTAAATCTATTTATCTCAATTTGTACATTAAAATCATGTACCTTTTGTGTGAATGCTGCATGTATTCAGAAAATACCTCTAAATCAGCATTTTTAACGTTATTGATGCTTACTATTGCTTCATCTGTCTTCTATTTTTGCTTAATATTCTTTTACCAGTCTTGCTTGGCTTGAATCTAAGTTCATCTTTCGGTTTCCACCAGGCTGCCAATCTAGTTTAAACCCTCCCCAACGGAACTAGCAAATCTCCCTATGAGGATCTTACTCCTTGTCTTACCAAGATACAATCCATCCATCTTATACAAGTCTCATCAACCTTAGAACTGCTCCAGATACCTCAAAAATCAGATGTCCTTCCTCCTACACCTGTTTTCCAGCCAAATGTTCAATTGCTCAATTCACTTGTGTTAATGCTCACTAGTATGTGGGGCCTGGGAGTAAGCCTGAGACTACTGCTTTTGAGTCTCATTCCTGGCTTGCTGCAAGCTGTTTTCAGGACCTAATCTATTTCTTTCCTATGTCATTAGTGTCAACCTGAACCATAATCTCCTGCCTGTTCACCATTTGCCAGATGTATGGCCTGCAGCCCCTTCCTGTTCCCTTAACAACAGTATCCCATATTGTTTTACTCTTCCAGTCTTCCCCTCTCCTCTATTGCTGATTCAGGCAGAGTGGCACGGAGTTGTCTCTGATTACACTCCACTGAGAAGCAATCTCCCTCACTATTATCTAAGGCAGAAAAGCAATTTGAGTGAAATCCCAAACTCTGTTGCAGGAAACTTGTTTATTACATGCCTGGTCCTTTTCGCTTGCCTCATGGTCACCCATTCCTATCTGCCTGCACACCCGTAAGCTTCCTAAATACACTATCCTTTGCCTTGTTGGTGCACAGAAGTGACTCCAGCCGCCACTCCAGTTACAAAACCCACCTGTCAGGCTTATGCAGATGGTGACATGCCCTGCAGATGTGTTCACTTTGGACACTTTGGTGAATCTATGATGTTCTACTTTCCACAACCTGTACGTTTCACTCTGAGTTGGCTTGCCACAATTTTAGCTATACTTAGAATAGAATAAATTACCAACTGCTCGCCAACAGCTCATTCCACTGCTCCGGAGTAGGTACCAAGTACTGATATGTTAAAAAGGTAAATAAAAGAACAGGGCAAAAAGCACCACTTTCTCCCTGCTCCAAATTCTCTGCTTGAATTCTGCCCTCCACTTCTATTTCTATTCTTTAAAGCTACAGTCCAAGAACTACACCAAACTAGTTCACCTAATTGGCAGCTCAGGTGTTCTCCAGGAGAGTTAATTTAACTTCTTACATGACTTTAATTTTTAACCCAGTAAAAATCAGTCGAGTGCTAACTACACACTACATTTTTAGAACGGTTTTGACACTTAATTCACAGAATGAAAAAGTGGCGTCTTGATTGTTGTTCTTTATCTATGGTAAACTGCCTGCATTCTGATGGTATGAGACTGGTCAATCTTCACGCAGGAGTTGCGTGTCTATATTCCGCTACTCTACACGTTTCCACTTTTTGGTAGCAATTCCATTTTGAAAGAGATAACAAGCATGGGGCTGGATGAACACAGCAGGTCAAGCAGCATCATAGGAGCAGGAAAACTTGACGTTTTCTGATGAAGGGTCTAGGCCCGAAACGTCAAGTTTTCCT
>JAHRHZ010000248.1:24032248-24050966 GCA_024137785.1 Ginglymostoma cirratum | reverse complement strand
AAACTTGACGTTTCGGGCCTAGACCCTTCATCAGAAAACGTCAAGTTTTCCTGCTCCTATGATGCTGCTTGACCTGTTGTGTTCATCCAGCCCCATGCTTGTTATCTCGGATTCTCCAGCATCTGCAGTACCTTTTGTCTCCATTTTGAAAGATACCGTTTGAGGTTCTGCTTCAGAGGTGTTCCCCTTTTTTTTGAAGATGATGGCTGGGTAATGCTAAGCTAGACTGAATAATGAACTGTTGGGCAGTAGAAATCTATACTTCACAATTTTGCCTTTCTAATTGCTAGTTTAACAAATGACTTGAATTAGTTGTAAATAGTGGAAATTATTGCAACAAGGATAACAGTAACCAGTTATTTTAATTTAAAGCTTTTGACCTTTTGAATTTTATTTCAGTAATTTAAAAAACGTGTCAATTGTTTCAGAGAAGTATAGTTGGATTTAAAAAAATGCTAAAATAACAATGGATATGCTTAGATGGATAACAAGAGAGGGAGGTGAAGAAGAACAGTATAATTTCAGAAAATAGCAGGTGTTGGCGTGGGCAAATCACAAAAGGCCAGTTACAATTAAATGGAAAATTCAGGAACGGGAGTAGTGGTGAGTGCATAGAAGCTGGAGGCTAGGGGCAAGAAAGACTAAATCATCAAAGAATTGAAACACGGGAAAGTTTTAAACTGGAGGCTTTTGGCATCACAACCTACATGCAGTTCAGGAAGATATGTGAGGATAGGTGAGGTGGGACTCGGTGCAGGATGGAAAATGAGGTTGGAATGCAGGTGAGAAGAACGTAGGATTAGGTGAGTTCGGAATCGATTAGAGATAATTGAGTTCTTCAGCAGGAACTGCTTATGAAGAGTTAGGAATGAGTTGTTTGTGACTGGCTTAAGGTAAAAGTTGATGTTATGATGATGGAATTGATGCTGCTTGTGTTGGGGAGTTTGTGGGCTTAGTAATTTGACTTGTGTATGAATCGGAGATTGCAAGCTGAAGCTGAGAGTTTCCAATCAGTGGAGGGGTAGTGGAGCTCGTAGTGAGTATTCAAGATGATAGCTTCAGATTTTTTTTTTAGTATTTAATTGGATAAAATTACAGCTAAACCAACAATTCATATTGGCAAACAACCTTATGATATACAAGCAGTGCAATGTTGGGAGAAATGATGGTGAAGTAGAACTTATAGTTAACTTTCAGATATACAATCTGTGGATGCTAGGAATCAGAAATCTGAAAAAAGGCACTGTAGAACCTCAGCAGGTCTGGCCAAACCTGTCGGAAGAGAAACAGAGTTAAACATTGAGTCCAAAATGACACTTCTTCAGAACTTTGGTTCCAAAGACAAGTCATATTGAGCGCAAAATGCTAACTGTTTCTCTCTCCCCAGATACTGCCAGACCTCGAGTTTCTCCAGCAATTTGATTTTACATTGGTGACGTCATCAAATTATCTAAGCAACTATCATATTTGTCATAGATTCATAAACTTCTTATCCGTATATCCGAATCTGTCTTGCCTCTGCCTATCTCTGTAATCTCCTCTAATCCTGTAACCCTCTGAGATATCAACACTTGTCTAATTCAGGTCTCTTGTGCATTCCTAACCATAATTGCTCACCATTGGTGACCCTGCCTTCAGTTGTTACGGCCCAAGCTCTGGAATTCCATTCCTATACCTCACTTTTCTCCTTTAAGATACTACTTAAAAACTACATCTCTAAAGCTTTTGGCCACTTGACCTATAGCCTCCTGATGTGGTTTTATAATTTATAGCACTACTCTGAAGGATCTTTTTCAATGCTCCCTCATATTTAAAGGCATTACAATAATAGTGATCATGGTGATTGTTGTTCCCCTGATTTGTGATACTGGAAAATAAAGTGGGTTTGCTTGCTGAAAAATTAACTTGCAGCTCCACTGCTCATGTTGCAGCACTATTGATTCTGTAGAATGCTGAGCTTCTTAACACGTCTAGATTCAAATGTCATTACCAGGTTTTTGATTTCACATTTTCTTTCTTCTCAAACAGGCCATTGGTAATGCTAAAACAACAAGGAATGATAACAGCAGCCGCTTTGGAAAATACATCCAAATTGGTTTTGACCGACAATATTACATAATTGGTGCCAATATGCGAACCTATCTGCTAGAGAAGTCCAGAGTGGTTTTCCAGGTTTGTACCTACTATATCTGCAGTAGAATTTATTAGGTCATTTACATAATAACAAATCCACTTTAAAATGTTCTATATAAGGTGGAATGGAGTACAACAACTGTAAAATGTCACTTTTTCACTGCAGATTCCAACCAGATAGGAAGATACAAAAATAAATGCTGACTTTCACCTAATCTTGTAGGGTCGGGGATTGATCAGCAGATCTCCAAAGTGGCTGCCATCTTTTGGTGCTGGGTTTTGTTGGCATAGTTGAAAACGTTCAAGCATAGTACTTTTCACTCAATACTCACGTGATGTATTGATGCTATCAATTTGATTTGTAGATTTTTACATATCACATGTTGAATTGCCATCCATATTCCCAAAAAGAATTTATCCTAAATTCATGAATAAAATATCTGAATTTCCTTATTTATTATCCTAAACTGTGTTTTACCAGTTACACTGTCCAGTTAGTTCCCCTCTACTTTCTGTCACTTTTTTATTATTCTGCATATTTGTCTGCTTTCTGTTGCATCTATGTCTTGAGGAAGAACGTAACATTAGATAGGATTGAGCCACACTGATCTGAGAGATAGAGATAATATATAGAGATAGTAATGACCTCTCTTGCTGAAAAATTGAAGTGATTTCCAAAATTATGAAACTGACTGCTTTCCACCTTCTGCAAAAGTAGAATATTACACTTCTGTCCATATGTTAGATTATTTGAAATGATTACTATAATTTTTACTCTGTCTAGCAACAGTTTTAGTAAAGCATCCATCATCTGCCGCACCAATTTACTATACGACTATTTATTCTGTTTGGCTTGCCTGATGGATTTTAATTTAACAAGTCTAATTATTGGTCTGAAATGATTGTGGTTCTATTGATAAGGTTACTGACTAATGGGTTTTTCATGATTGAGAATTGTTAAGAACAATTAGCTTTGTGTACTGATACAAGTTGTCTAACTATAGTGGAATGATGTGGTGCCACAAAATGGTAAAGCGTGGAGTCCCTACGGTGTGGAAACAGGCCATTCAGCTCAACAAGTCTGCACCGCCCCTCCAAAGACCATCCCACCCAGACCCACTCCCCTATCCTTACATTTCCATTGTCTAACCCACTGAACCTAAATATCCCTATGGGCTTCTCAGTATGGCCAATCCACCTACCCTGCACATCTTTGGACTGTGGGAGGAAACCAGAACACCCGGAGGAAACCCACACAGACACGGGAAGAATGTGCAAACTCCACATGGACCGTCGCCTGAGGCTGGAATCGAACCCAGGTCCCTGGTGCTGTGAGGCAGCAGTGCTATCCACTGAGCCACCATGCCACCCCAAAAGAAGTCTTACTGTGTGGACACAGGACCTTCAGCCCAACCAGTCCACACCAACCTTTGGAGCATCCCACCCAGACCCAGACACATCCCCCTATAACCCACCTAAGCTACACATCCCTGAACACTATGGGCAATTTAGCATGGCCAATCCACCTAGCCTGCACATCTTTGGACTGTGGGAGGAAGCCGGAGCACCCGGAGGATCCGCATGCAGACATGCGGAGAATGTGCAAACTCCATACAGACAGTCGCCCGAGGGTTGAATTGAACCCGGGTCCTCGGTGCTGTGAGGCAGCAGTGCTAACCACTGAGTTGCTGTGAAATATGGGTGCATGTCCAAAATCTGTATTGGGGAATTTTCAAATGCAGCTGTGTCATTTGGAAATCGGAGTCCACACCTTTTGGTCTTTATACTAGATGAAGGATACTCTTGCTTGGGAGGCAATACAACAACAGTTTACTAGATTATTTCCTGGATTGAAAGGGTAATTCTATGAGCTGACTAAATTAGACCTTGCTGTCTGGAATTACATAGAACATAGAAAATATGAGCAGGAGTAGGCCATTCAGTTCTGTGCCATTTATTATGATCACTTTTTTGATTATTCAACTCAAAAGCCTGTAACTATGAGAAGTAAGTTCCCTGAAACATGAAAGGTTATGAGGGTCTTTATATAGTAGACATGAAGACGTTGTATTCCTCTGACTAGGGAATCGGGGAAACATAAAGGTAAAGCCTCAAGAGAGGGAGGTGGTACAATCAGTTAAGATTGAGATGAGGATTTAATTCACTGAAAATATTTGTTTGTTTTTTTTTTTTGGAATTCTGTACATCAGAGGGCAGTTGATGTTCCATTGCTGATTATGTTTATTGCTGTGGTAGACGGAATTTTGTTGTCATGGGCATTCGAGATATGAAGAGCAGGCAGAAAAGTAAATTTGAGACAAAAGATTAGCCCTGATCGTACTGAATGGCAGAGCAGCCTGGTAAGGCTGTGTGGTTCTGCTCTTATTTGTTATGTAGACGAAAGGAGGAGGAAACAGTACTAGGAAAAGAAGTGGATGCTGAGTCAGTCAGACCTCAACTTGACTTTCTATGGCTGCTCTTCCCTCGCAAGACTAGATTTAATGGCATTCTGGGGAAAATTCTCTGGCTGGAGTCATACCTGGCATATAGGAAGCTGGTTGTGGTTGATGACCAGTTCCAGGACATTGCTGCAAGAGTTGCTAAAGGCGATAGACTTCTATCAGATCTAGACCAGTCATCCAGAGGCCTTGTGGGCCATCAGCAGCAGCAGAATTGTACTCCAATACAGCCTGTCTAAAAGGCACTATTCAGGAACGTAATGATATACTGCCAACTCACCTAGGTGAGTGCAGCACTGACAACACTCCAGGAACTTGACACCAAACAAGGTAAAATAACCTGCTTGACTGGCACCACAGTCACAAATATTCACTCCCTCTGCCACTGACATGCAGTAATAGCAGCAATGGGTACTGCAGAAATTCAGAGAAGCTTCTTTAGGCAGTATTTTTCAAATCCATGGTCACAACCATGTAGAAGCATAAGAGCAGCAGATATATGGAATTTGGAAATATATCACCATTCCTTCAGTGTCGCTGGGTAAAAGTCTGAGAATTCCCTCCTTCCTTAAGGGCATTGTCAGTCTACTTACAGTGCATGGACTGCAGCAGTTCAAGAAGGCAGGTCACCACCACCTTCTCAAAGGCAACTAGGAGGGGCAATAAATGCTGGCCAGCCAGCGCTGCCCATGTTCCATGAGTGAATTTAAAACAAGCAAAGGAATGTCACTACCTGCAGACTTGCTTCTGGCCAGTGATCTTTTTGATTTGGAAATGTATCACCTCTCCCTGCTGTAGCTGGACCACAATTCTGGAACTCACTATAACATTAACATCACCACAAAGCAATTAGGAGTGGGTAGTGGAGCTGGCACAACCAATGAAGCTGTAAACCCTTGAATGATTTTAAAAAAAAAGTCACTTCATTATTAGTTAGTTGAGGGCAATATGTACTTGGATTTAAAATACAAAAGATAGCTGCCAAATGTGTAATATCGCTCAGTCTGTTTACGTAGCATTTCTGGTTTATTTTCAAGACACCCAGAACACTTGATATTTAATTACTTACAATCACTTTGCAGTTTTATTTACATTTAACATCACAAATGAAACAATTAAATAGTATCTACTGCAATCGTATTCTGTTTTATTTTTTAAAATTGCTTTCAAGAGGATAGTAATTCAGCAAATGCTGTAAAACGATTTTAAGTAAACCTCAAATTCGACAAGACTGCTTTTAAAACGTGAAGCATTAATGAACAGAAAGGTGAACATACTGCAGAGATAGTAGGAACTGCAGATGCTGGAGAATCTGAGATAACAAGGTGTAGAGCTGGATGAACACAGACACAGCAGGCCTAGCAGCATCCTTAAGGGTCTAGGCCCGAAACGTCAGCTTTCCTGCTCTGATGCTGCTTGGCCTGCTGTGAACATACTGCAAACTGGTTATAAAGTGCAATTGTGCTCCAGTACATTGGAGTGATAGGTGCAGATCACCTGAAGTTTCAACACTGGCAGGGCTCTGTAGAGAATGAATCAAAAGCCTGTTTTTTTTTTAATAGGAGTAGAAAGAACTTTAGAAGGACAACTTGTCTTACCCATCAGCTGGATAAGTCTAAACTAGTTTGTATGTTGCATATTGGCATCCTGGAACGGGTCACAGATCTCCTCTATAAAACAAGAATGAAGAGGCCATCTGTGGTGCAGTGATTAATGCCCCTACCCCTGGAACGGGAGGCCCAGGTTCAAGTGCCACCTGCTCCAGAGTTGTGTAATAACGTCTCTGAACAGGTTGATGAGAAAAGTAGGTAAGGCAGGAATCAAGTACAGGAAGAAGAGAAATTTGTGTTAAAGAAAATCTCACTAAGAGAAAAACATTTTTGCCTTTTGTCTTTGTTTAGGCAGAAGATGAGCGTAACTACCATATCTTCTACCAATTGTGTGCCTCGGCCAATCGACCTGATTTCAAAGAACTGAACCTAAGTAAGTTCGTTCATCCAATTATTCCGATACCAAAATAAAATGATTCAATTTCACCCTTCGCCTTATCTATGAATTCACTGCCAGAAAAGCACTGTTTTAGAAATGTTCCCACAATCATATTGGTGTTAGAAAAGTCAAAATGTTAATATAGGCAATATGCATTTGCCTGCTGGTGATTCATTTGCATGACCAGCTTAATTTTGCCTCTTGTTTGTACTGAGTAAAATAAAAGACTTCTAAATAGAATGTCAACATGTCCTGTGAATTGCCCAAGTGCTTTGTAGCTACCTAATTAATTCCTTTTGAAGAGCTGTCATTGTTGTTATGCAGCAAGGTCCCATAAAAGGCAGTTTGGACTTTTTGGTGTTTTTAGCTGAGGGGGTAGCATGAACAGGGTATCCACAGGGTTTTCTGCACTTTTTCAGGTAGTGCAGCAAAATCTTTCTACGTCAACTTTACAGACACCATGGACCACCTTTGTTTAAAAAGAGAGAACTGGAGGAATTCAAGTACAAATTTTAAAGATGACAAAATAGGTCAAGAAGGAAATTAATAAGATGTGGAACCCAGGGCTTTTGATTAAAAACATAGTGGATAAAAGCCAAGAAATAATGGAAATCCTGGATTAACTAGCTTGACTCCAGTTATCATAATAATGTATCAAAGATTTTGTTACATTTATTTATTTAACAAACGTAAACCATACAATGAGTTCTTGAATTGGGCATTAAATGGTGAGGAGCAGAGTTCCTTATTTGAATGAATACATTTTAGTATTTTTAAATGTGTTATTTTTTAAAAAAAAACCGAATTAATTCTTAATCCTGTGCTTTACAGTTTTTAAAATAATATGTGGTTAATGTTTGAATTATTCTCCTGGTAAAATGTTAAACAATATGAGTACGTTTATAAAATCTTTGATTTTCCTACTAAAACTAATGCATGAATATAGGAAGCAAACTGTATTTTCTAGCTAGTCTGAAATATTCTTCTCTAGCCCTGTGTATTCTTGTGTCTGACAGTAATGCAATCTGTATCATTCTTCAGAGTATAAAAAACACTGGTGACATTCAAGCTGTTATAACAGTTGGACAAACAAGACTATAAACGTGAACTCTGCATGTTACTGCTTAAGTAGTGCATATCAATTTGCAAACTGGAGCGAAAGTGAAAAATGTTTGGAATCAATTTCTCCAATGATTTGTTAATATGATTTATGTACTTGGTATCTGATAAATGCAGCAAATACTTGGGGGCTTTTGTGAAATAGTGAAGCATTTGCAAATTAAAAAGGTTTGCCAACAAGATGAAGTAAACTTGATTTCAAAGATTTGATCTCCACAGCGCAATTAAGACCTGTCACTGTAATGAACTTGGCATCTGTCTCATCACAAATTAGCGCTGTCTCATTAACTTGGGTGCCTTTTAGTGCTTTGTAATGTAGGTTATTTTCTAGAAGATCTAAGGATATTTACAGGGCTAGTCTAATGCTCGTTATGCAATGGAATGCAGCGTTTTTCAGAATTTTGATTTGGTGATTACAAGGATTAAACTCCTTGAAGGTTAACTGGCTACTGAAAAGATGTTACTGGACTAATAATCCAGTGGTTTGATGGCATTTAAAATCAATAAATTTATAAATCTGGAATAAAAATCTAGTGTTAACAAAGACTATGAAGCCATCATTGATTGTTGTTTTAAACAATTTTTTTACTAATGTCCTTTTATAGGAAGGACGTATTTTTTAATTTTCTAATCACCCTGTTCAGAGACATTATTGCACACCTCTGGAGTAGATGGAATGTGAATATAGGTCCCCTGGTCCAGAGGTAGGAACACTATCACTGTTACAAGTGTCCTAATCTGTCATGCTTACTTTGTCCAGCCTATGTGACTCCAGACCTAGAGCAATGTAGTTGACTACTACCTGCCCTCTGAAATGAACTAGCGAACTTTCCATGTCAAGGATAATTATTATGGGCAACACATTGGCCTTGTTGATGGCGCTGGATGGAAGAATGGATATCTCTTTTTCTTTTAAGAAAACACCCTAAAAATGAGATGCCAACCTGAAGCTACAACAAAAGTACAAGCTAAGCTGTAGAAGCTGCATGTGATAAACAGGGCTAAGTGATTACATAGCCATTAGATCAGATCATGTACTGCAATTCTACCAGATCCAGTTGTGAATGGCGATGGACAATTAAACAACTAATTTGAGGTGGACTCTGTCAAAACTCTCCATTATTGGTGATAGGAAAAACTCGGATAGCGGTTTAAGAAGGCAATTTACCGACTTCTCGAGAGCAATAAGAATGAGCCATAAATGCTGGCTAAGCCCCCGTGAAACCCTGCCCTATGAATGAATACAAAAGGAGCCATATCAAAGGCTAATGCGAAAATAAAAGCTCTCTGCAATGGGTATGACATACTGGCTTGGGTGAAAGATTGCCTCGTTAGCACAAACAAATCCATAAATAAGTCCTTGTGTGATTGGCAGGGTGTGATGAATGAAGATCTAAAAGGGTCTGTGCTGGATCTTAAACCTTTCACAACTTGTATCAATGATTTAGCTGAGGGTTGATGCATCTTGCAAGATCCAATTCAAGAGCGAACTATACGGTAAATGGAAAAGCCCTGGGGAAAATTGATGCACAGGGAGATCTGGGTGTTCGGGTCCATTGTACCCTGAAGGTGGCAACGCAGGTCGATAGAGTGGTCAAGAAGGCATACGGCATGCTTTCGTTCATCGGACGGGGTATTGAGTACAAGAGTTGGAAGGTCATGTTACAGTTGTATAGGACTTTGGTTCGAGCACATTTGGAATACTGCATACAGTTCTGGTCGCCACATTACCGAAAGGATGTGGATGCTTTGGAGAGGGTGCAGAGGAGGTTCACCAGGGTGTTGCCTGGTATGGAGGGCGCTAGCTATGAAGAGAAGTTGACTAGATTAGGATTATTTACATTAGAAAGACGGAGATTGAGGGGGAACCTGATTGAGGTCTACAAAATCATGAGAGGTATAGACAGGGTGGATAGCAAGAAGCTTTTTCCCAGAGTGGGGTCTCCATTACTAGGGGTCACGATTTCAAGGTGAGAGGGGAAAAGTTTAAGGGAGATATGCATGGAAAGTTCTTTACACAGAGGGTGGTGGGTGCCTGGAACGTGTTGCCAGCGGAGGTGGTAGAGGCGGGCACAATAGTGTCATTTAAGATATATCTAGACAGATACATGAACGGGCAGGGAGCAGAGGGATACAGATCCTTGGGAAATAGGTGACAGGTTTAGATAGAGGATCTGGATTGGCGCAGGCTTGGAGAGCCGAAGGGCCTGTTCCTGTGCTGTAATTTTCATTGTTCTTTGGTTGTGAAGGCATTGTTGCTAAATTTACAGAGACCACTAAGGCAGTTATGAGAGTATGTTGTGAAGAAAACAAGAGTTTGCAGATGGATATAGATATGCTGAGTGAGGGGGCAAAAATCGAGCAAATGAGTACGATGTGGGAAAATGTGAAACAGTTCGCATGTCCTGTAATTTTATATACTAACTTCCCATGAGACCTTATCAGAAACCTTCTGAAGATCCACATTTACCACATCCTCTTTTGCCCCATTGTTTATCTAGAAGGAAGTCTGTTAGACATGATTTCCTTTCGTAAGTCCATGTTGACTCTGCCCAATTTTGCACATCTGTTCTAAATGTTTAGTTCTTGTATTGTTTATATAAGGGATTCCAATATTTTCTCTGCTGCTGACATCTCATTGTGCCTGAGATTCTCCACACCTCCTCATAGAAACCCTACAGTATGGAAGCAGATCATTTGGCCCACTGAGTCCACACTGACCCTCCAAAGAGCATCTCATCTAGACCTACCCCTCAACCCTATCCCTGTGACCCTGCATTTCCCATAGTCAATTCACCTTGCGTGCACAACCTTGGACTGCGGGAGGAAACCGGAGCACCCAGAGGAAGCCCACGGGGAAAATGTGCAAACTCCACAGACAGTCACCCGAGGGTAGAATCGAACCCAGGTCCTTGATGCTGAGAGGCAGCAATGCTAACCACTGAACCTCCTTGCCACCCCAGAATCCTTAAATAGCAGGGTAACATTTGGCACCTTCCAGTCAGGAAGCCTTTTATTAGGAGCCTTTCCAGAATCTATAAAATTACAAAAGATATAAAATAAGAACAGTGTTGGAGAAACTCAGCAGGTCTGGCGGAGAGAGAAACAGTTAGCATTTTGAAGAGGAGTCATACGGAATGGCAACAGACCGTTTGGTCTAACTCATCTGCACTGACCAAACATCCGAATCTGACCTAGTTCCATTTGCCAACATTTGGCCCTTATCCCCCTAAACTCTTCCTATTCATATACCCATCCAGATGCCTTTTAAATAATGGAATTGTACCAGCATCCATGACTTGCCCTGGCAGTTCATTCTAGACATGCACCATCCTCTGCAAGAGAAAAGTTACCTCTCAGTCCTTTTTAAATCTTTCCCTCCTTACCTTAAACCTATGCCCTTTTCTGAACTCCTCCACTGTAGACAGAAGTCCTTGGCTGTTTACCCTGTCCATGCCCTTCATGATTTTATAAACCTGTATAAGGTCACCCCTTAGTCACTGACAATCTGGGGAAAAATAGTCCCTACCTATAGCTCATACCCTCCAGTCCCAGCAACATGCTTTCGTTTTAGAATTATGAGAAATACTATACCCGTTATTTCTGTTGCTACTTCGTTTAACACTCTGGGATGAAGCTTATCTGGTCCCGGAGGTTTATGAAACCTCGGCAAAATTTACTAAGACTAATTCTTTCAGCAGTTCAGTTACACAAGTCATTTGGTTGCCCATTTTTCTGAGAGATTTTCTGAATCATCTTCATGAAGACAAATGAAAAGAAATTTCTCCGCCATTTCCTTCTGCTCCATTGTGACTTCTCCTTCTCCATCTGTAATGGGCCTACATTTATCCTTGTGAATCTTTTTCCTTTTGCATACCAATAAAAGTTTTTATAGTCTACCTTTATGTCCATCGGCCTGAATTTATATTTCCTCATCAATTTCTTGTTCTTCCTTTTCAGTACTAACTTGCTGTCAATCCTCTGGCTTTGGAAACCACTATTTCTGACACAGATTTAATGTTTTGGGGAGCATATGCAAGGGATTTGAGGAACATGTTTTTACACTCTGGTAATATTTGTAATCTTGCCCTACGAGGGTGATGGAAGGGGAATGATTCATCATTTCAAAAGGAAATTGGATAACCATTTAAGTGAAATAAACGTTTGGATTGAAGGATGAAATGGGACTGATTGAATTGGCCCATGAAAGGCTAGCATGGACTCAAAGGACCAAACAGGCTGTGATAATTATGATTCTGTCTATAAAGTCTAGAAGTTTTCAATGCATACTAAGACAGAAATGCTGCACGATAAGATGCAAAAGTATCATCGAAAGCTATTTGAACCTTTTTACCAAGCCAAGTCAATAGAAATCGACAGCGTTTCTCTGCAAGTCATTCAATTATCTTAATTTGAGTGGCTGTATAACCGTAACATGCCAGACTTAGCGACCAAATGTATAAATTTGTTACCTGCTGGTACGATGCTGTACTTTGACCAACTGCAGGCCATAATTTCCAGAAATTGCTGGCTTCAACACTGATACAATGAGAGTACCACACAAGTTTTCTTTCTCAAATTTGATTATAAATCATTTTCATTATTGAATTTGAATAAATTGAATAATAAATTGATTTGTATGCATACTTTCTTGATTTTCCCTTCGTATCTCTAGTTGGAATCCATCCCTGTAGCAAATCATTTCTTTGAAAGATCTTTGCCAATCTACTTTGTAGTGTACAAAAGCCAAATTATATCAATTTCCTGTTTCTTCAAAGGAATTAAAGACCCTTTCCTGTGACATAAAATTGCTAACTGCCTTTGAATGTTTTGTCTTTGACTTCAGGATGTACAGAAATGAGCAACAATGTTTGGATGAATGTCCACATTTATTTTTCTTGCCAAATGTGTGGGAGAACTGGATGCTTTGAAATGAGGAGTAAAACTTTAAAGGGCATCTCAATGCTCGAAAGAGAAGTGGGGGAAATAATAGATTCAACTAATGCCTATATCATGTCTCAAATGTCTCAAATGTCTCAAAAAAAGTGTTATTGGAATAATCAAATAACAACTAATGAGTATAAATTGAAGAAAGAGCTACTGATCCGGAATGGTGATGAAACTTTTTTTCTTTATTCATTCATGGGATGAGGGCGTCGCTAGCTAGGCTGCATTTATTGCCCATGCCCAATCGCCCAGAGGGCAGTTAAGAGTCCACCTCATTGCTGTGGGTCTGGAGTTGCATGTAGGCCAGACCAGGTAAGGTTGGCAGGTTACTTCCCTAAAGAACATTAGTGAACTAGATGGATTTTTCCTGACAATGGACAAGGGATTCAAGGTCATCATTAGATTCTATTTACAGATATTTATTGAATTCAAATTCCACCATCTGCTATGGTGGGAATTGAACATTTTCTGGATTAACAGTCCAGTGATACCAGTAGTATTATCTCCTAATGGTCAGTGTTGGATGCAGAAAGGCATTGAAACACTTCGAACAGGGCAAACAAAAATTGATAGTTGGTAACTGAATTACAAGGAGAAACTAAAAGAGGATAATTTATTCTCTTTGGAAAATGGTTTAAAGAAAACGTAGTACAGCTTTGCTTTGTAAAATGCAAGAATGGGGGTTAAAAAGTGGGAATGAGGTGTAGAGGGATAATTCTTTTCAGTGTCATGTTCCTGTTGACTTCCCATTCCATGTACCAATTCTCGGTCAGCAAATTGGTGGATCGTTTTATTATAGTCCTTCGAGGTACATGAAAGTGAACCACAGTTGGTTTCCCTTTTAATTTTCCATTATTCCTCCTGTTAAATTTTCTACTGGGACTCTTTCTCTGTACTTTCCTCGTCAGCATGACTGTGGTCTGCAGCTCAGCCAAAATCAGTCAGTTAATCATTCTCTCTCTTCTGCCCCAAATTGGATGCAACTAATATTGTAAGTGATCCTGTCTCTCTTGAAGTGCACTAATTTGTGACAGTTATGGATTTCAGCCAAATGATATGCGGCTCAAGAGATTGTCTCAGATGAGACAATTTCCAAATTAATACTGTGGACAAATGTCTGCATTCTCTGATTGTAAATGAAAACTACATTGAAGATATTTTAATTAGCACTGCACAGCACATTTAATTATTAATTTAATCATATTCTGTTTTAATCCTTTGTGCTGAGCACTGTAAGTCTCAAACCGTCAGTACACTTCCAGCAATTGATTCACTTGTTGGGAATTTAAATTTCCAGCCTCTCACTTCAAAGAATTTCCTGATCTCTTGCAGCATTTTCAAGGTTCAGGAATCACATTTAGATAAGTGTAATCAGCTAAGATCTGAATCAATAGGATCAGAGAGCTTGGGTAAGAAGGCCCCTATCATGTCATCAAGTCAGCCACTTCAATTCAGCTATAGTGGGTAGAAATTAATGTTCTTCAGTTTGGCAAGTTGGAAGCCTGGTAATTGGTATTTTGGGGATGGGAGAGGGGTACAGTTAAGAGTCGACCTTGCAGCTGTGGGCCTGGAGACACATGTTGGCCACATCTTCATAATCCCAATAAACAATGTAAATTCAAAATGATCAATCATCATTTCTAATATTCAAATTTTAATAAAATCTTTGCTCCGGTTGCAGTCCATTGCGGAAACTTAATTGCTTTAATACTTTACATATTCAACCAAGTTAGTAGAATAAATTATGGTGTAATTTCAGACTAGGACATGCTTTGTTTTTAAAAAGATATATTCATTCTTGGGATGTGGGCATTGCTGGCTGGCTTAGATGCCCTTGGAAAAAGTGAGTGGTGAGCTGTATTTTTGAACTGCCGCAGTCTACATGCTGTAGATAGACCCACAATGACCTAAGGAAGGGAATTCTAGAATTTTGACCCAGTGACTGTAAAGGAACAACAATATATTTCCAAGTCAAGACGGTGAGGATCTTTGCAGAGCAGTAATGTTCCCATGTATCTGCTGCCCTTGTTCCTCAAGATGGAAATGGTCATAGTTTGTCTAAGGATCTTTGAATTTCTGCATTGGATCAAAGGTGCGGACTATTACATGTCACTGAAAATCTTATGTTATTGTTGAGCCCAAAAGATCAATCCACAACAAATTTTATAGCCAGTTGTGAGATCTCAGTTGCTTTGCAAAACTCTTGTATGTTCTCTGCCCTAATACTTCTGACCTTTCCTGTTCCATGTGTGATGAGTAAAAAGCTGACCAATTGGAAGTAAGCTTTAACATATTGTATATAGAAAGAACGTGTGTGTAAACAATAGATGAGGATAAATTCAGGTTCTGCTGCAGTAACCTCTGCAGTCAATATCCTGCTTGTACCCGGTTTTGAGCCCATTAAATGAGGTGTTTGAGATTCTTCATTGTAATTGGCCAGAATCTTGATTGTTGATAAAGAGTCTCATTGAAAATGCTAGGCACAAAGAAGGGAGTTTTCCTATTTATATTCTATTATTTGTTCTTTTGGAACACAAAGTTTAAGCTGATGCTCCTCTGCATTACTGAGGGAATGGTGCAGTGCCAGAGATGCCATCTTTTGGGTGAAAGTTTGAGTTGAGTCCCTGTCTGCTTTTTCAGGTAGATACAAAAAAACCTGAGTGAAGAGCAGGGCAGTTATCCTGGTGACCTGGCCAATGTCTTCTCCTTAATCTATATTGCTGATACCAATAACCTGGTTATTACTGCATTGTTGTTTGTTGGAACTTGCTGTAAATTATCTGTCATGTCACCAACATTGTAGCAGTGAACACACTGAAAAGTACTTTTATTTATTTGCATTTGGAAAAGAATGGACTTATTCAGGATTGTTGGGTGGCTTTATGTGGGGGATGTCTTGTCTCTCAAACTTGATTGAGTTTTTTGACAAGTGATGATGATGATTGAGAATAGGGAAAAGGATGTTGTGTACATGGACTTTACTAAAGCATTTGACATGGTCCCTCATGGTAGGTTGATCCAGAATATTGAGGCACATGATCCACGGTGAGTTAGTAAGCTGGAGACAAAATTAACTTGGCCATAGAAGATTGAGGATAATTATGGAGAGGTGTTTTTCTGACTGGAGGTCTGTGACCACTGGTGTTCTGAAAGAATCGGTGTTGGGACCTTCATTATTTGCAATGTATATGTAAATGATTTGGATGAAAATGTAGGTGGTTTGATTGGTGAGTTTGCAGATGACACCAGAGTTGCTGGAGTTGTGAATAGTGAGGAAGTTTCAGGGGAGGCAGTGGCCCAGTGGTATTATTGCTGGACTGTTAATCCAGAGACCCAAATAACATTCTGGGGACCCAGATTCAAATTGAATTTGAATTCAATGAATATCTGGAATTAAGAATCTAATGATGACCATGAATCCATTGTCAATTGTCGGAAAAACCCATTTGGTTCACTAATGCCCTTTAGGAAAGGAAACTGCCATCCTTACCTGGTCTGGCCTACATGTGACTCCAGACCCACAGCAATGTGGTTGACTCTCAACTGCCCTCTGGGCATTTAGGGATGGGCAATAAATGTGGCCTAGCTAGCGACGCCCTCGCTTGGTTAACGAATAAAGGATATTTATTCCTTTATTCATTAAAGAATACCGATCAGATGGTGTTTAATCCAGACAAGTGAGAGGTAATGCATTTTGGAGGTCAAATGCAAGAAAAAAACATAGCGTAAATAGCAGGACCCTTAGGAGCATTAATATGCAGAGGGGTCTTTGGGTGCAAGTCCACAGCACCCTGAAAGTGGATGAAGTGGTAAAGAAGTGTATGGTATGCTTGTCTTTGTTGAACAGGGCAGAGTATAAAAGTTGGCAAGTCATGTTGCAGCTGTGTAAAACTCCACATTTGGAGTATTGTGTACAATTACGGTCACCACACATTGTAGGAGGCATGTGGAGGGTGCAAAAGAAGGTTTACCAGGATGTTGCCTGGATCGGAGTGTATTAGCTAGAGGGAGAGATTGGACAAACTTGGATAATTTTCGCTCGAACATCAGAGGCTGAGGGGCAACCTGATAGAAGTAGATAAAATTATGAGGCATTGATAGGGTGGATAGTTGGAGTCTTCTTCCCAGAGTGGAAATGTCAGAAACTAGGGCCATAGGTTTGAGGTGAGAGGGGGTAAGTTTAAAGAAGATGTGTGGGACATTTTTTTTTTTACACAGAAGTTGATAGGTACCTGGAATGTGCTGCCAGGGCAAGTGGAAGACACAGAGATAGTAAGAACTGCTGATGCTGGAGTTAGAGATTAGTGTGGAACTGGAGGAACACAGCAGGCCAGGCAGCACAGGAGTAGGAAGGGTCCCAACCTGAAACGTCACCTTTCCTACTCCTCTGATGCTGCCTGGCCTGCTGTGTTCCTCCAACTCCACTGTGTTATCTCTATTTATAAGTGGTAAACACCAATGCGTTAGCAACATTTAAGAGGCATTTAGACAGACACATGTACAGGCAGAAAACAGAATAGGACTATGTGCAGGCAGATGGGATTAGTTTAGAATGGCATCTTGGTTGGCATAGACATGATGGGCCAAAGGACCTGTTCCTGTGTTGTACTGTTCTGTGTACTTCATGAGCTTCTTCAAAGCCAAGAAATCTGGGAAATCTTATGGCCATAAAATTTGACTTGCAAGCGCAAGTCTTCCTCTTGAGTTATAAAGAGAGAAGAAATATTTTATTGATGTCTGTAACTGGAAATCTAAATGGTGTTGATGCATAAATATTGACAGATGGAATGTAATTCTTGTCACTGCCGATTAACTGCCTGATGCAGACTGCTATTTATTTTACAATTTTAGCCATTATCAAATCCAAGGTAAAGTATTGGACTGAAGATGGATAAAGGAGAAGATAGGTGGAGAGGAGACAGACAGGTCAAAGAGGCAGGGTGAGAGCCAGTGAAGGTGAATGTAGGTGGGGGATAGGTCAGTCCAGGGAGGATGGACAGGTCAAGGGGACGGGATGAGGCTATTGTGTAGGAGATAGGGGTGGGGCTTGAGGTGGGAGGAATGGTTAGGGAGGTGGGGACTAGCTGGGCTGGTTTTGGGATGTCGTCGGGGGAGGGGAGATTTTGAAGTTTGTGAAGTCCACATTGATACCCTTGGGTTGCAGGGTTCCCAAGCGGAATATGAGTTGCTGTTCCTGAAGCTTTCGGGTGGCATCATTGTGGCAATGCAGGAGGCCTGGGATGGACATGTCGTCTGAGGAATGGGAGGGGGAGTTGAAATGGTTCGCGACTGGGAGGTGTAGTTGTTAGTTGTGAACTGAGCGTAGGTGTTCCGCAAAGCGGTTCCCAAGCCTCCACTTGGTTTCCCCGATGTAGAGGAGGCCACAACGGATACAGCGGATGCAGTATACCACATTGGCAGATGTGCAGGTGAACATCTGCCTGATGTGGAAGGTCGTCTTGGGGCCTGGGATGGGGGTAAGGGGCAGGTGTAGCATTTGCTTCGGTTGCAGGGAAAAGTGCCGGGGTGGTAGAGATGGAGGGGAGTGTGGAGCGGACAAGGGAGTCACGGAGTGAGTGGTCCCTCCGGAAAGCAGATAGGGGTGGGGAGGGAAACATGTCTTTCATAGTGGGGTCAGATTGCAGATGGCGGAAATGTCAGAGGATAGTGCGTTGGATTCGGAGGTTGGTGGGGTGGTATGTGAGGACGAGAGGCATTCTGTTTTGGTTATTATAGCGGGTAGGGGGTGTGGGGGATGAGTTGCGGGAAATGCGGGAGACACGGTCGAGGGCATTTTCGATCACTGGAGGGAAAGTTGCGGTCCTTGAAAAATGAGGACATCTGGGATGTTTCCGAGTGGAATGCCTCATCTCGGGAGCAGATGCGGCGGAGGCGAAGTTCACCTGCACACCTGCCAATGTGGTATACTGCATCCGCTGTACCCGTTGTGGCCTCCTATACATCGGGGAAACCAAGCGGAGGCTTGGGGACCGCTTTGCGGAACACCTACGCTCAGTTCGCAACAAACAACTACACCTCCCAGTCGCGAACCATTTCAACTCCCCCTCCCA
>JAHRHZ010000248.1:24011597-24032148 GCA_024137785.1 Ginglymostoma cirratum | reverse complement strand
CATGTCCATCCCGGGCCTCCTGCATTGCCACAATGATGCCACCCGAAAACTTCAGGAACAGCATCTCATATTTTGCTTGGGAACCCTGCAGCCCAATGGTATCAATGTGGACTTCACAAACTTCAAAATCTCCCCTCCCCTGATGACATCCCAAAACCAGCCCAGCTCGTCCCCATCTCCCTAACCATTCCTCCCACCTCGAGCCCCACCCCCATCTCCTACATACTAACCTCATCCCGCCCCCTTGACCTGTCCGTCCTTCTGGGACTGACCTATCCCCCACCTACATTCAACTTCACTGGCTCTAACCCTGCCTCTTTGACCTGTCTGTCTCCTCTCCACCTATCCTCTCCTTTATCCATCTTCTATCCGCCTCTCCCTCTCCCCCTATTTATTTCAGAATCCCTTTCCCCTCCCCCATTTCTGAAGAAGGGTCTCGACCGGAAACGTCAACTTTCCTGCTCCTCTGATGCTGCTTGGCCTGCTGTGTTCATCCAGCTCCATAATGTTTTATCTCAGATTCTCCAGCATCGGCAGTTCCTACTATCTCTCTAAAGTATTGGACTCCCCACTTTGGCATGGAGTCAGATGCAATATTCAACCCACTTGCACCTCCAGTTTAAAATTCTCCCCCTTGTGTTTAGATCAATTAATAGGTTTGCCCCTCTCTATCACTCCTATCTCATCCAGCCCAACAACTTTCCAAAAATTATGGCTGGGATCTTTGGAAGAAGGCAATTGTTATCGGATTGCCACTCCAGTCAGAAATTCCTCTGACTCGACACTGCACCATAATTCTTCTGGGCTTTTCCAGGTCTGGCTGTTCCAGAAATACGGAGTGCTTTGTCTTTCAGAGAACTCTGAGGGGGAGCAGTGTCAGGCGAAACATATGGACCCTTCCCATGCACTCACCAGCACCATTTGTTTCCCCACCCCACCCCAATATGGCACTAGCTGTTGTGTGGTAAGTATAAATGCCCAATCTTTGATTGTGAATGAATAGTAAGTGTATGAATGAATGGATGGATGGATGCTGAGTTAAGTACATAGGTTGGCTCTAGGGCAGCCTGTTTTAATTGGATGGGTAGTCAGGTTCCTTGGTTTGAGTTGGGGCAGTAGTTAAGCTGGTGAAGTGAGGTCATGGTTAGGGCAGAGTAGTTTGCTGTGGTTGGGGCTTGCGGTTACATCTTGGCAAATAGTAAAGTCAGTGAGGAGGGAGAATGTGTATTTGTTTGAGCCTTGAGGAGTGCAGTTTGGCCAAGGGGTAGTTGGATGCTCAGGGACTAGGTGGATTTGGTCATTAGCTTGGTCAGGTGGTGGTGGTTAGTCGTGTTGGGTCAGGTTGCTGAGTCATATGAGTGGAATGGGACTGTGTTCAGGTCATGACCACCACACCCGGCACTTTTCCTTGTAACCGCAGGAAGTGCTACACCTGCCCCCACACCACCTCCCTCACCCCAATCCCAGGCCCCAAGAAGACTTTCCACATCAGGCAGAGGTTCACCTGCACATCTGCCAATGTGGTATACTGCATCCGCTGTACCCGTTGTGGCTTCCTCTACATCGGGGAAACCAAGCGGAGGCTTGGGGACCGCTTTGCAGAACACCTGCGCTCAGTTCGCAACAAACAACTGCACCTCCCAGTCGCGAACCATTTCAACTCCCCCTCCCATTCCTCAGATGACATGTCCATCCTTGGCCTCCTACAATGCCACAGTGATGCCACCCGAAGGCTGCAGGAACAGCAAATCATATTCAGCCTGGGAACCCTGCAGCCCAATGGCATCAATGTGGATTTCACAAGCTTCAAAATCTCCCCTCCCCCAACCGCATCCCAAAACCAGCCCAGCTGGTTCTCCACCTCCCTAACCGGTTTTTCCTCTCACCCCAAGCCACACCTCCACCTCCTATCTGCTAACATCATCCCACCCCCTTGACCTGTCCGTCCTCCCTGGACTGACCTATCTCCTCCCTACCCCCCTACCTACACTCACCTTTACTGGTTCCATCCCCGCCTCTTCGACCTGTCTGCCTCCTCTCCACCTATCCTCTCCTCTATCCATCTTCTATCCGCCTCCTCCTCTCTCCCTATTTATTTCAGAACCCTCTTCCCCTCCCCCATTTCTGATGAAGGGTTTAGGCCCGAAACGTCGAGTTTTCCTGCTCCTCTGATGCTGCTTGACCTGCTGTGTTCATCCAGCCCCATGCTTGTTATCTCGGATTCTCCAGCATCTGCAGTACCTTTTATCTCTGTGTTCAGGTCATGTTGAGTCGGACATGGTGGAAGTGTAGTAGGTTCTGGTCAATGGGATAGTCAGGTGGGGCAGGTCTTAGTTGTGTTGTTGGAGCGGGTGGTTTAGGGGTGTTAATGGTCATGTAGTAGCTGTGTCTGGGATGGGGGAGTTTTCAGGTGATGTGGAGGCAGTCAGGTGGTTGGGGAAGAGTGTTCAGGTTGGGAATGTAATCTTGATATCAGGGGTAATTGGTCGGGGGTGCGGGGTTGGTGGCCCTTGTCGGTTGAGGTATGAGGAGATTGGGTCCAGAGGTTAGTTTGCTTTCTCTTATGTCACATTTGTTAATCCTCCTGTCTTTTTTTAGTGGGGAGTTAGTTCAATAAGAGTGTAACTACTTCTGAGGAAGGGTCACCAAACCCGAAACGTTAACTGTTTTCTCCTCCACAGATGCTGCCAGACCTTCTGAGCTTTTCCAGCATTATTGTTGTTGTTACTACAAATTGTTCTTCCTCTGATGAATCAAAGAAAATTAATATTTGACATGCTTGAATTTCAAAAGATCAGTTTGTAATCTTGGGTCATATCGTAGTTCTCAACTTCTGTTTGCGCCACAATTGTGTTGGCTATGAGGGAGATATACTGCAGCATTCTCCAGGGGTCCCAGTTCGCATCACTGCTGTATAATGGCATGGATATGAGTATATAGAGCATGCATTCAAAAATAACACCAACATTTGGAAGGTAGTAAACGCTGAGACGTGTAACAACAGGAATATATCTATTCTCGTCATCAGCGTTACACCTTTTCCCACCATTGAACCCCCAATACCTCCCCACATTCAGGTCCCACTGCCCCTAATGTCATGAGCTCTTGGTTAGCCTATTAGAAGTGTCTGCTATCAGGCTCACCACCATTTTCTCAAGGGTACATGAGGATTGGGTGATAAATTTTGGCCTTGCCATTGACCTTCACATTCCAATGACAAATATAATCAAATGCTTTTGTCCTGAGGCCAGGCTTTCTGCTTGAAAGGCCACTTGCCAGCAGATCAGATTGTCTTGGTGCAGGGACTCCAGAGAGATTAAAAATTCTGTTGCTCCATAATTAAATGCTGCATAACATTTACTGCCAGTTAGAAATTCATGCTATGGTGTGGAGGTTTTGCTAAGCTAAAGACTGGGTTTGTTCACCCTGGAGCAGGGAAGATGATCAAAATCATGAAGGGCTTACGTAGAATACATGAGGGAAAAGGGATCCATTGGGTAACCAGTATTGACTTGAGTCACGTGTAAGCCAGACCAAGCAATGATGACTAGGCAGATTTCTTCCTCACAGGACATTAGTGAACCAGATGTCAATTGAAGACAATTGACAGTGGTTACCATTATGCAGGCTTGTGATCACAGATTTCTATTAAATTTGAATTTTGCAATTTACCACGGTGGAATTTGAATCCATATTCACAGAAGATTAGGCTGGGGCTCTGGATGACCAGTCCAGTGACATTGCTGCATCACCATTTCCCGATGTGAGCAAACATGTTGTGTGCAAATTGGTTGTTATGATCTACAAAACACCATCACAAGTGTTCTGAGGAAGGATCACTGGACCCGAAACATTAACTCTGTTTTTTTTCTTCCCAGATCCTGCCAGACCTGCTGAGCTTTTCCAGCAACTTTGCTTCTGTTCCTGATTTACAACATCTGCAGTTCTTTTGGTTTTTACTATCACAAGTGTGTCGAGTGGATAGAATAGTGCATTTCCAAAAGAAATAGGAGTGAATACTCGAACAGTTTTCAGGGCTTCAGGTAGAACTAGGTCTAGGCTGGAATTAATTGATAACTGTTTGAAAGCTGGCAAAATACTTTGTACCATTCTATTTTGTGCTTTAGTGTTCAACAGTTGCAGTGAGAAGATAGATGTGGTGGGCATTAAACCGGTTTAGATGCAAATAATTTGTGTAGATTTCAGATTAATTGTTTTAACTGGGTAGTGTGAATCCACCTCGGCAAAGAATAACGCCAGCTTCAGTACAAAGAGAACAATGCTGTGATGTAACAACGAATATAATATGGGGAAGGGTAGGGGAAGACAGTGATTGATTGCTTTTGTGGGGGAAGGCCAAAGGTTAATGTTAACACATTGACACACCTGTCTGCTGTGGGATGATTGACTGTCCATTCCCAGATCTTACTATTTTTATTTAGGTGTATAATTAGTGTTTTAATTTCAAATTCTGATCTTTGGTAATTAATCAAAATTCATCAAAAAAGTGTATCCGAGTAAAAATGGAGTATATAATCTTGATTACAGTAAAACCATGCAATCTATGGGTGGACTGCAATTTTCTTGAACAAATTAACTGAGATGGGTAACAATGTAATTTTCTGTATAATGTCAGAATGCTAATTTTCATATAGAATCATTTGTAAAATTGCATTAAAAGATCCCATCTCTCAAGACTTTTAATTCCATTTTAAGCATGCAGACTAATTAATATGACTTTATTTTCTAGCAGTAAATTCGTACCCTGATGAAGTAATGACTGCAGCCTAACAACTTTATCTTCCAGAATGGAACAACAGTTCACACTGCTAACCCATTTGTCTGTAATTATAAGTAACTGGAATTTTGTTGTTTTTCAGGCAGTGCAGAAGACTATTTTTATACCACACAGGGTGGTAACACAGAAATAGACGGAGTTAATGATGCTGAGGATTTTGAGAAGACATGGAATGCTTTCACATTACTTGGTGAGGTCAAAAGTCTCGGATTTCAAAAGATAAATTCAATTCCATTGTGTATTTAGGGGTCGTGCATTCTCTATAAAGTTAAAGTAGTGTCACTTTGAAAGTGTGTGTTGAAGGTTGGTACATAACAACTGACCCTGGTATTTTTAGGCTGACAAGAAAGTATCTGGTAGAATTTCCACTCACAGTTGCTGTCATGGGAGTCCTGGTCATGTCAGACAAGGCTTGCATTGACTCCATAATGGCTCCTTAGGTGAGGATTTCTGGTATCCAGGAACCAGACAAATGAGAATAGGACCGTCTCCCCTTAATATTCAATTACATTATCTTGTGAAATGCCCCAATCTCAACGTCCTGGCAGTACTATTGACCAGAAACTGAACCAAACTAGGTGTGTAAATACTGTGTGGGTACTAGACCTAGTCAGAGGCTGAGAATTCTGTAGTGAGTAACTCCTCTCCTATCCCAAAGCCTGTTCACAATAATCTAGCTATATGTCAGGATCGACGTTCAGTCCCATTTGGCCTACAACTGCTCCTTAGTCAGGTGTTCTTAAGTAAGATGGCATGTGATTGAATACTCGTTTCCCTGGATTGGTGCAGTTCCAACAACGCTTGAAGCTTGAACCATCCAGGACATAGCACACCACTTAATTGGCACGCCATCTACCATCTTCAAAACTGCTCCACAGCATCAGTACCGTTTAAAAGATGTAACTCACCACAACAACTCTGACAGCATCTTCCAAATTCATGGCAGCAGTTGCGTGGAAACACCATTGTCTGCAACCTTTCTTCCAAGCCATTCATCATCTGGATTTTGAAGTAAGTCACAGTTCATTCGTTGTTGCTGGGTCAAAATCTTGGCACTCCTTTTCTAACAGCCCTGTAGGTGTACCGAGACCAGGACTGCAGCAGCTCAACAAGCAGCTCACCACTACTAACTCCAGTGAAATTCGGAATGGGCAATAAAAATGCTGGTTCAGCAGTGGCACCCACATCCAATTTAAAAAAAAAAAATAACAATTTATTTCCCCTTCCCCTTTTTATTAAGTTGCTTTTTTCTAAGTTATAAGATTTGTCTCTTGTAGTTGCGTTTAAACATCTGTACGCATTTGGAATTGCCTGTGAAAATATCACTTATGAACAAAGTAGCCACCATTTTTTACTTTTGGTTTGACTTTAGTTGTAGCAGAAATGAAATAATATTGTTGTTGCTGATCTTTGTATATGTCAGACTGGAGCTGGCAATGATGCATTTCTTTTCTTCAGGTGTAAAGGATGCACACCAGATGAACATTTACAGAGTAATTGCTTCAATTCTGCACCTGGGAAATGTCGAAATAGTGTCAGAAAGAGATGTCGACACTTGTGGTATTGCTGTAAGTCTCATGCAGAGCATTTACTCTAAATGAAACCCACTCCATAAATTTGGTTTGTGGCTGTGCAACAGACATTAGATTTACACACGTGAAATATTAACAGTGAACAGTAAGGCTTTGTGGCTTAGTTGTGATCTACTCTCATGAGCAAATAATGTGCAATGAGACCAAGCTTCACTCATATTTATGTCCGAAGCCTGAACTTGGACATTTAGTTCAGTGCTTGTAAAAGTTTTTCCCATTGTCGCATTGTTTTGGAGATGCATGCAGAGGGGGAGAGGGAGTGAATGTGTGGAGTACAATGGTGGGTTCTGTTTACTTTTTCAGGGTTTTAAAGTAATGAGCACCTACCTTTACACTGGGGATGAAGGTGCTTCGTGTGTGGGATGAACTGCCTGAGGAAGTGGTAGATGCTGATACAGTTACAACATTTTAAAAAACATTTGGACAGGTACATGAGTAGCAAACGTTTAGAGGATATGGGCCAAACACAGACAAATGGGACTGGTTTAATGTGGGGAAACCTGGTTGGAATGGACTGAAGGATCTGTTTTTGTGCTGTATGACTCTCTGACAGGAATCAAGCCCCAAAGATTATGATCATTATCAAAAATATGCAAGGATATGAAGGGGTCATGTGGCTTTTAGCATTCAGTCAGAGCTCTACAGCAGCCATTGCTGCCTCTGTGTCTTAAAACCTTGGCTTGGAACTCTTTGAAGCCTTTCATTAGGTTATAGCTTTAAATTGTCTCCTAGCTGTGTGCCTTTTTCTATTATAATGCAGGGTAAATTTACCAAAATGCAAGTATGCAATGGCTGCCTCAGCCTATTTAAATGCAGCCAGTGGCTGAGAAATATCCAACTATGTGGCTAATTAGTTCTTTTAACCTGAAACCCCCTACTAAATATGATCATGTTTGATGTTTCAATAGTTTGATGTATAAAGCCTTTTCAACACGGAAATATAACACGTTGTTAAATTGCAAGTTGATTCTTCACTGCATGGATGTGTATGCGATGTTGTGAAAGAGTCTTAAGTTTGTCTGAGTGCAATGGAAATGCTTATCACTTGCCTTCCCTATCAAGCTTGTTGTTGATATTCCCTGTGATAACTTGGATTCAGTACAAATAACCAAAGGCATCTCTTAGAAATATCATCTCATCAGTCACAGCGTTATGAAAAGACAAGTTGAAATGAAATTAATTGGTCTTGCCAACTTCCCCATGGGTTCCTGTCAAGTGTCTACCCTTGAAATGAACCTTGTTTTGAACAGTATCTCTCAAAGTACATCAACCAGGGGAAAGAAAGTAGCTTTTGAAATGTGAACGATTTAGCTATATGCATATTTGCAGTCGAGACAGCAATTCTGCGGAGCACCTTTACTAGACATCTGGTGACCTCACATCATGGCGCTTGTCTTTGCACCTTTGCTTCGCCTAACAAGCCATTTCTAAAGGAACGTATAAAATTCAGCTTAACTGTGATCTGTTTGGTGAATACCTTTTTTTTTCACTTACCACCTCAAATAGGTTTTATATTTGCAACATTGTTGATATGGATCTTTTGAGATTGACATAAGTCATTTAATCAGCATTATTTTTCAAACTGCTCTCTTTTTGTTCTTCCACTCCACTCCTTTGTAGATTAAAATTGCACTTTGAGGTGAGTTTGGAATCTTAAACAGGCTGTGTCTTTTTGAATAAGAATACATTAAGATGTACATCTCTGAACCGTATAACTGGCCTGAAGGCAAATGATGCTGAATTTCCATTTTGGTTTAGTTCAAAATCGTTTGTGAAAAAATTTGTGATCAACGATTTAACCTAGGAACAATGGTGCATAAATCTTAATTTTTTAAATCTTTGCATTTGATGAAAACTCTGTACCTTTGTTCCAGCATATAGCTCTCCTCAGTTATTTACAGCGAACTTGATGAATATTTCTGGAAAATTGCCTAACCATAGTGGTAAAATAAATATACAAAAGAATATTTGTACTAAATGTAGCAATGTGTTTGTGAAGAGTTTTAAAAAGAAGTGAGGATGATTTGATATGCAAGATAATTTTGTGTGCAAAAATGTATTTGAGAGTAAGAACAGGAAAGAATCAGAGTTGTTACAGCATAGGAAGAGCCCATCTGGTCTGCACCAGCTTTCCATCTGAGCATCTAACTCAGTGCCGTTTTCCTGCTTTCTTCCCCAGACTCTGCACATTCATTCTTTTTCAAAATGAAGTTCATAGCCAACGGAAAAATGTTGGAGAGTATGCGTGAGCAGAGTGAATTATGGATTCAGATAATTCCTTGAATGTATGAGTGAACCATGCAAATGTAAACATTTACAGAACAATCCTTTTCATATATAATGTTCGTCTCTGCACTAGATGCATTCAAAACTAAACTTATTGCTGCACTTTGACCTTGTATAGTTCAGTATCTGGTTCTATTTCAAACAACAATGCAGTTTTCCTCTACAGTTGCCTTGGTCTTGACTGCCTTCTGTGCTCTCCACTTGTGGTCTTGCCTGGGGGGGGGGGGTGTCAATGGACTTGTGGTAATATCACTAGACTATTAATCCAGAAACTTGGCTAATGTTCTGGGGGACCTGGGTTCGAATGCCGCCACGGCAGATGGTAGAATTAGAATTCAGTAAAAGAAAATCTGGAATTGAGAATTTGCTGATGACCACAAAATCATTGCTGAATGTCAGGAAAAACCCATCTGGCTAACTAATGTTCTATAGGGAAGGACATTTGCCATTCTCACCTGGTCTGGCCTACGTGTGACTCCAGAGCTTCAGCAATAGGCTTGATTCTCAACTGCCCTCTGAAATGTCAGTCAGTTCAAGGGCAGCTAGGGACAGGCAATAAATGTCAGCAATGCCCATGTCTACAAGTGAATTTAAAAAAAACTTATATACTTGGCTTTGATATCCCCATGCTAAAGTAGTTCAGTATCCTCAATGAGCATGATCAAATGAAGAAACTTTGAAAAGTACTGAAATGTCGATCTCAAGAGTCATAGACCTTTTAAGAACTGGGGGGAGAAAATAACAACTTAGGGAAAATTGGTGTGCTTTTAAACAGTACAATAGCACCTTGTGATTTTCTACTGATTAGCTAGATACATTTTAGTGTTTTCCGTTATTGAGCTCCTTACTGAGACTGATTCAATAATTTACAGCTGCCACTAGAATCGATAGGCAGTGTCATTTAAAGGCACAGTTGATACGCATATATTGCAGCAATAACCTCTGTCAACAATTTCACTTCTTGTATCTGTTTGTCGGGGGGAGGTGCATGATAATAGATGTCGGGTGCTGCTTTGTGCAGTGATCTTTTGTTTTTTATTCATTTGTGGGATGTGGGCATTGCTGGCTGGCCAGCATTTATTGCTGTCCCTAGTTGCCCTTGAGCTGCCGCCTTAAACTGCTACAGACCACCTGCTGTGGGTTGACCTACAGCGTCATTAGGGAGGGAATTCCAGGATTTTGATCTAGTGACAGTGAAGGAACGGCGATATATTTCCAAGTTAGGATGGTCAGTGGCTTTGAGGGGAACTTGGAGGTGGTGGTGTTCCCATTTATTTGCTGCCCTTCTAGATGGGAGTGGTTGTGATGTGGAAGGTGCTGTCTGAGGAACTTTGGTGAATATCTGCAGTGTGTCTTGTGGGTGTATTCCAATCAAGCGGGCTGCTTTGTCCTGGATGCTGTTGAGCTTCTTGAGTATTGTTTGGGGTTGCACCCATCCAGGAAAGTGGGGAGAATTCCATCCCATTCCTGACTTGTACCTTGTAGATGGTGGACAGGCTTTGAGGAGTCAGGAGGTGAGTTACTTGCCACAGCATTCCTAGCTTCTGACTTGCTTTTGTAGCCACTGTTTTTGCGTGGTGAGTCCAGTTGAGTTTTTGGCTAATGATAGCCCCCCAGGATGTTGATAGTGGAGGATTTAGTAGTGGTAACACCGTTGAATGCCAAGGGTTATAGGTTAGATTGGTGATGGTCATAGCCTGGCATTTGTGTCGTGCGAATGTCACTTGCCACTTGTCAACCCAAGCCTGGGTATTGTCCAGATATTGTTGCATGTAAACGTGGATTGCTCCAGTCTCTGAGTATTCGTGAATGGTGCTGAACATTGTACAATCGTTGGCAAACGTCCCCACTTCTGACCTTGTGATGGAGGGAATGTCATTGATGAAGCAGCTGAAGATGGTTGGGCTGAGGACACTACCCTGAGGAACACCTGCAGGGATGTCCTGGAGCTGAGATGACTGACCTCCAACAACCACAACCATCTTCCTGTGTGCCAGGTGAAACTCCAACCACTGGAGAGTTTGTCCCCAACACCCATTGATTTCCGTTTTGCTAGGGATCTAGTGACTGCCAAGTAGAATGTCAAAGTATTTTTTTAAGAGCCTGAAATTCGGTGTGAATGTTCCCTCCCAAAAAAACATTGCTTTTCTTCCCTTCGTTTCTCCTTTCTTATTTATTCACAGGATACGGGCATTGATTGCAAGGTCAGCATTTCTTGAAATTGATTTCTTTTAATTTCCTTGAAGAAGGTGGGAGGCCATTTTCTTGAATACAACCAAATGGCTTCCTAGACCTTTGTCAGAGGGCAGTTAAGAATCAGCCATTATTTTCAGACGGTCACTGTTTTCTTTGTTTTTATGGAATGCAGGCATCAAAGCCAAGGACAGTGCTTACTACCTTTCCCTAATTGCCCTTGAACTGAGTGACTTTCACAGCCATTTCAGAGGGCAGTTAAGTGTCAGCTACATTGCTGTGGGTCTGGGTTCATATGCAGCCAGTTGTAAGGATGCAAGATTCCCTTCCCTAGAAGGCATTAATAATGTAAAGTACAATGAGTGACAACATTCAATGATTGATAGGATGATAAAACTGCAAGACTAACTTTCAATTTCAGATTTTATTAATGGAATTCAAATTCCATAAGCTACCGCAGTAGGATTTAAACTTGTGTTCTCCGAGCAATAGACTAGGCCTTTGGAATACAAGTTCAGCAACATTACCACTACACCATTATCTCTGGATATATTTCCGACATAAAGTCTAAACAGGATAAGGATAGCAGATTTCCTTTCCTAAAGGGCAAGAATGAACCAGTTGGTTTGTGATCACCATTATTGATGGGAGCATTTAATTCAAGGGTTTTTTAATTAACATGACTTTAAATTTCTTATTTGCTGTGGTGGGATTTGTATATTAGTAGATTTAATGTTTAGATCATTAGTTCAAGCCAATTTCAGACCAGTCCAGCAATCTAATTATGCTGCTGATACCCAGTATCTCACTAAGTCATTGTACCTCATACTGGATTGCAGTAACGCTGCTGTTGGTTTCCTATAAATGACCCTTGCACACTGTGAGTCAATTTCTAATAATTTTATTAACTAGCTGAATTATTTTGATTGAATCTTATTTAACATCCCGAATCACTTATTTAAAGCAGAGCATCAGTAAACTATGAACCCTTAAGTGCCAAATGGTCATTCATTACCCAAGTTTACATGGGAATAATGAAGACTTGCTATGGGATAGCGGAGACCTACTGATGGTGATGGAACTCTAGCTCAACTTATGATTAATGTGGTATTGCCTTCAGTGGGGGCTAGGATTTTTTAAACCATCCACTGGATGAGCAGATTGCTGTCTGGGGCAGCATTTATTGCTCATCCCAATTGCCCTTTAGAAAGTGATGGTCATCTGCCTTCCTGAACACTGCAGTCTGTTTGGTGTAGGCAGATCTGCTGACGAGAAAGATCAAAGAATAAAAATAGAGAAACATTCTTTGCTGCAACAGCAGCCCCTCTCCAGTGAAGTCACAACCACCATACTTGACTTAATCAGAGATTAAGCCTTTGTAGATTTTAACAAAATCTCTGCTGAAATCTTGCTCAGACTAATTCAATACTGTTGACGTAAATTGTAGCAAGTTCATTCAGTACAGTTAGGTTCTACGCATGTCTTTATTTGAAAAGATTCTCCTTGGATCAGGATTTTAATCAATACCACAGAAAGTATAATTTGGTGGTGAACCTGTGCCCAGCCTCCTTATTCACAGAGCAATCCAATTTGTATAAGCAGCAGCAAGCATTTTATATATGTTGCACAGGATTTAGCTGTAGCTCAGTTATATCCAGCTTTGGATTGTGGCATTGTACAGGGAAAACCTAATTGCAAGTACTTTACCTGATAATTTTTAAAGCTATTTACGTGCTCTCTTTGTGATCAGAAGTAAATTGCTGCTGTATTGATATTCTATATTCAGTATTTATCTAAACTTCTCACACAATTGTCTTCAAATGGAACTTTTCTATTTATCAAGCAGCTAGAGAGCGTCTCATTTGAATATGATGTTGGCATCACAGGTTTGCTGTTTGACTACAGTTAAATTCAGAGCCAAATTCCCTCTGCTGTGCTGTAGCAAAGGCTCAGTGCACCTTTTAGAGGCCTATTTCTGCTCCAGTATGGTGTTTCTCCATTTGACACCCCAACAACTCTGTAGCTTCCCTGCACCGTTTTGTTAATTACTATTGTGGCTCTTCATCTTTAATGTGGAGAGTGCCGGTCCAATATATTGGCCCTCCGAATGGGCTTGCATCCTCTGGAGGTTACCTCCAAGTTGGTCATCTCCTGGAAGATTACATTGGTGGGCGCACCACCAGTTTCTGGGGTTGGGTGGGGTTGTTGCCTATTGTCAGTTGTCACTTTCAGGGTCCTGACAAAATTCAGTTGAGTTTAACTTGTAAATATAGTTTAAATTGGGGTGCCAGGAACTTGGTTGAAGCTGCTTTGGCTTGTTTCCCACAAATGGAAGTGATAACTTCTAAGATTGTTTTTATTATGTGAAATTGATCATGATTTCAGATCACCGTTCTGTGACTCTGCTTGGGGTGCGTGTGTGTGTAAAGAGTAAACCTGAATGAGGTTCAGCTTTTTTTTATACTCCACTATGTTTGACGAGTTTACTATTAGGGCTTTCACATTAACGTTAACTACTTGGACAAAATAAAAACTGGTTCCAGAGGGGTGCGCAGCTGCTGTTTGCCCAATTGCACTTTGCAATCCGTAAGAATGGAAGTACCACAAGTTTTATTTCCTTTCTAATTTTCCCCACCCCTCGTTATAAAATTTTGTCACCTTTTTAAGGTAAGGATCTCTTGGGATTGGGGTACTTTGTCTAAATAAAATAAAAGCATCAATGGTGAGTAATTTGGTGGATATTTGTGCATATTGTAGCATCCTGATCTTTGTGTGTGTGTGTGAGAGAGAGATTAAGAGTAGATTTCATACCAGTTCTGGGCCCCACACAGTGAGAAGGAAATCAGGCAGGATGCAAAATAGCCAAACAATCCACTACAAAAATCCATTCGAAGCATTGGCTGAAACATCCAACTTCAGTCTATTGTTCCATTTTATTTTAGTTACCTATAGGTCTCAAAAGACCACAGGCATTGCTCTCATTAGAGAGAGGGACAATTGTTTGTACAGTAATTGGCTCGAGGAGCACCACTCCACATGGGACTAAATGAGACAGGTCTCCTTAAACTGCCAGACCCGGTACAGTGAATGAACCCATGCCATGATATCATTCAGTATGAAACTAACCAAATAAAGATCTGAGTTTTACTTCGTAACCACCTGATATGCAACCACTACTTACTGAGTCGAGGGGTTTGGATAAGTTGGATGGATGGAAAGCATTGTGTTATGTTTCCAATGCATTACTTTGTTAATTTATCTGCTTTCAGAGAAACGATGAGCACTTGAACTATTTCTGTGATTTGCTGGGAATAGAGCACGATCAAATGGAGCACTGGCTGTGTCACCGCAAGCTTGTCACGACCTCGGAGACTTATGTCAAAACTATGTCCAAGCAGCATGCCATCAATGCCAGAAATGCCCTGGCCAAGCACATCTACGCCCAACTGTTCAACTGGATTGTGGATCACATCAATAAAGCGCTGTACACAACCAGCAAACAGCACTCATTCATTGGAGTATTGGATATTTACGGGTACAAAATGGAGTGTGGTTAACACAACATTGAACAATGTATAGCTATAGCTGCATTTTTCAAACTGTGACCCTTAGTATCGTTTGATCAATTGAGCTTGTAAGCGACAAATGTGGCAAGACACTTAAGAAAAAAGAAACTGTCGATCACATTATTGATACGTATCAAAGTGAGGGACACTAGATTAGGAATGGAATACGGCCCCATTTAGGGTATTTATTCAAATGCTCCAAGGTAAAGGTATAGAATGGTTAGTTGCAGAAGTTGCGTTGCTCTTAGTGTGCTCAGACCCAGCTTCAGAGAACAACACCTGCTGCGCCTGGCCACAATTATCAGTTCTCACAACAGCCGCATGGAATAACAATTCGAATTTGGTTCCAGTTTTCTGCTTCAAGTCTCTTGACCATTAAAACCAGATTGAGATTGTTGAAAACCCACTTTATGTAGGTTATTGAAACAGAGGAACTTTCATCCTATCATTTGTAACCATCAACAACCTCAAATTCCTGGGACTGAGAGGACTGCCTAGCTATGACATTATGTCAACATAATTATCTTCCTTCCTGTCATTGTCAAGAGTCACTTAAATAGTCATACTTGACAAGTGCTCATTTACAGCAAACAGCATTGAGGACTTGCCTGATATTGTTTACTCCCATATTTATTGTGACATGTTGAGGTACCTAGAGCTGACTGACAGATACTGAGACATATTCAGAGATCTGACTGGTGTCAGTGCATACGATGTATGAAACTGTGGGCATTCCTGGTATGTAGGCTTAATAATAGGGAGATGGAGCATTGTCTGCCCAAAACATTTGATGTTTGTTAGCTGAAGCATGCTTGAAGGCAGAAGGTTAAGACCTGGTGTGTCTCAGTATCTTCCTGTGATAACACCCTGAGATTTGGTATTGATTTTGTGGGCAATCAAAGCCTCAACACTAGCTTCAGTGGTTTCTTTTAGCACACCATGTTGGAACTCCAAATTGCAATTTTGAATGATGACTGTTTGTTTATCAAGGTGTTTGCTTTCAGCATGCTAGAGCTATTAACATTGACCTAACCAGTGCTTAAAAAAGTAATGAAATGGAAACAACGTATGTCATTAATGATGTTCACATTGTCCAGCATCTTTGGGCATGAAAGAGATCTCCTGTCTATTATGGATTACCACAAATTATTGACCTTTTTATACCATTCTATCATGTGAAAATGGCTTTTCATACCATTAAACCTGCATAACTTAGATCTGAAGTTAGTGCATTTACAAACTAATTATAGACGAATTTGCAATGGGAAGTTAAATTTATTAATGAATAGCGCAGGAACCCTTTTAACAAAGTAATAATTGTTAATGAATACCAGTAAAGCACCCTGGGACAGAATGTGAGCAATTAAAGTCTTCATTCCTATATTTGACGAATTGTTATTGGAGACATTTTTAGAATGTCAGTTTTTTAAAAGGTTTTAATTAAAAAACATGCTTTTTCATTTGTCTCTTTTTCTTTTTCTTTCTCCCAATCTGATCTTTCTTTCCTCCTCTTCACTTGTGGTGCCTATTTGATGTTGAATTCATCCACTTTATTTATCTTCCTTTTCATTTATTTCTCATTGGTAAAAGGATAGTGTATTGGTCTCATTGTTTTTAAAAGTTGAAGATGCACTCTTGCCTTTGCACTGTTACTTCCAGAAACTTTGTGGGCAAAATATTTTAAAGCTGGGGAGTGCAGGAACAAATCCAATTTGCAGAATGCCCCTCTCCAGCAATTATTGTTCTATTTACACTCTGGTCCTGTCATTTTCCTACTAAAACTTGTTTGATTATCTGTGCCAGAAAATAATGTCTTATTCCCCCTCTGTATTACAGGTTTGAAACATTTGAAATTAATAGTTTTGAACAGTTTTGCATCAATTATGCCAATGAAAAATTGCAGCAGCAATTTAACCTGGTGAGATTGCTGAACTACATTTTACTTGCTTATGCTCAGACCCTTTCTTTCAATTCTAACTGCATCGAGTTTACTTGTATTTGCCTTGATGCTAACGTTTCTCTTTAAACTGTTACTGAACAAACATTCTCTTTAAAAGACAATTGCCAGGAATAGATAACTGTTGATGTAACCACTTTATGATAACACAGTGTGGAGCTAGAGGAACACAGCAGGCCAGGCAGCATCAGAGGAACAGGAAAATTGATGTTTCAGGTCGGGACCCTTCTTCAGAAACGGGGGCTGAAGAAGGGTCCCGACCTGAAACGTCAACTTTCCTGCTTCTCTGATGCTGCCTGGCCTGCTGTGTTCCTCTAGCTCCACACTATTATCTCTGACTCCAGCATCGGCAGTTCTTACTATCTCAGCGTGAGTTATAACCACTTTATGATGATTGTTTTCAATGTTTCTCAGCACGTCTTCAAACTGGAACAGGAGGAATATATGAAGGAGCAAATACCATGGACTCTCATTGACTTCTCTGACAACCAGCCATGCATTGATCTTATTGAGGCAAAATTGGGTATTTTAGATCTGCTGGATGAGGAATGCAAGGTAAGGGCATTGTGATAGACTTTACTGCTGCCGAGCATAATTTTGTTTTAGTTCAGGAACAATAATAAGGTGAATTAATTGGGCATGAACTTAGCAACTCACACTCTGAGGCCAGTTTTAACAATACAATACAATACATGCCGAAATTGCTGGTGTTGCTGTGAGACTCCTGCTTGGCTCAGCTCTTTCAAACATCTTTGGATTCCACGAGAAATCTATCTTTGAAATGACACCAAACCTCCTATTTCTCGCACGTTGCCAATATGTAGGTGATAAGTTTGCTATATTTGAATCTGCAGCTGAATATAAGTATTTCCTTTTAAACGTAGAAACATAGAAGATTGGAGCAGGAGGAGGCCATTCGGCCCTTTGAGACTGCTTTGGCTGATCATTCAACTCAATAGCCTAATCCTGCTTTCTCCCCAAAATCGTTGATCCCTTTTGCCCCAAGTGCTGTATCTAGCTGATTCTTGAATACATTCAATGTTTTGGCATCAACTACTTCCTGTGGTAATGAATTCCACAGGCTCACCACTCTTTTTGGGTGAAGAAATGTCTCTTCATCTCCATCCTGAATCATCTACCCCAAATTGTCAGACTGTGACCCCTGGTTCTGAACATACCCACCATTGGAAACATCCTCCCTGCATCTGCTGTGTGCAGTCATGTTAGAATTTTATAAGCCTCTACGAGATCCCCTTCATTCGTCTGAACTTTAGCAAAAACAATCCCAACCTAGTCAATCTCTCCTCATACGTCAGTCCCGCCATCCCTGGAATCAGCCTGGTAAACCTTCGCCGCAGTCCCTCGAGAGCAAGAGCATCCTTCCTCAGAAAAAGGGACCAAAACTGCACACACTATATTCTAGGTGTAGCCTCACCAAGGCCCTGTATAACTGCAACAACGCACCCCTGCTCCTGTACTCGAAACCTCTCGCAATGAAGGCCAGCATACCATTTGCTGCCTTTACTGCCTGCTGCACCTGCATGCTTACCTTCAGCGACTGGTGCACAAGGACACCCAGGTCCCACTGCACACTCCCCTCTCCTAATTTACTGCCATTCAGGTAGTAATCTGCTGTCTTGTTTTTGCTTCCAAAGTGAATAACCTCACCTTTATCCAAATTATACAACATCTGCCATTGATTTGCCCACTCACCCACCCTGTCGAGATCATGCTGAAGGACCTGTGCATCCTCAACATAGTTCACCCTCCCACCCAACTTGGTATAATCTGCAAACTTGGAGATGTTACATTCTGTTCCCTCATCCAAATCATTAATATATATTGTGAATAGCTGGGGTCCCAGCACCGATCCCTGTGGTACCCCACTAGTAACTGCCTGCCAATTTGAAAAGGACCCATTAATTCCTACTCTTTGTTTCATCTCTGCCAACCAGTTTTCTGTCCATCTCAGTACACTTCCCCTAATCCCATGTGCTTTAATCTTACATGTTAGTCTCTTATGTGGGACTTTGTCAAACGCTTTCTGAAAGTCCAATTATACCACATCGACTGGCTCCCCCTTGTCAACTCTGCTAGTTACATCTTCATAGAATTCCAACAGATTTGTCAAGCATGATTCCCACTTCATAAATCCATGTTGACTCTGTCTGATCCAGCCACTGCTTTGTAAATGGTCTGCTGTAAAATCTTTGACAGTGGATTTGAGAATTTTCCCCACTACTGATGTTAGGCTCACAGGTCTATAATTCTCTCTTTTCACTCTACCTCTCTTTTTGAATATTGGGTGGCATTAGCCATTTTAATGGCCTCCACCTTGCACTCAAATTCACAATCAAATTAAACCCCACTTCTTGATTTCCTAGTATTGTCAGTGCAAACCCACCTCCACTAGACAGTATATACACCTGGTTTTCCTACAGTTCCAGGTATGGTAATATTGGCTTTAGTGGCAACTTCACTAATAGGACCCAAACTATTTCTTCACCTTGTAAATCCATTGCTGAAATAGGGTGTATCAAAGCCATCCTGCAGGATAATGACTACCCTGATCACACTATATCGTACAAACTTAAGGATGTCCCTAAAGTGTTTATTCTTTGTCCTGAAAAGTACTCAAAGCCTGAGCAAATGGTAAAGATGTTTCACACTACTAATATGCAATAACCACACAAGTGGTTACACACATCGCTGCTGGCAGGATGCTGCTGTCACACCAAAAAGACATTCTTCCAGTCCCCTTCCAAGATGTTTGTAATCATCTCTTTGCACAGTTTTTTTTATTTTTTTTTGTTTTTTTTTTGCTTAAAGCAGTAGTTTCATCTTTTTAGTCCAGTCTAAAAATAAGGAAATAAAATGATGTTGTCTTCTCACTGGGACCAAGGAAGAGGAAAAAACAGGATTGGTGTTTTTGTGGAAAGATAATTGGCTAAATTATATGTGGTGCCGTGGTTCCTGCAAAGCCCCCTCCTCAGCTAAGATTCTTGGTGGAGGTCCTAATGGAGGAATGACTTAAAGAGGAAGAATGGCTGATCTGCAATTATTTAGTGCTCAGTTACTGCTTACCAGGCTGGAGGAAGTATTTCTGTCCCTTTTGTACAGAAGCCAACAGGTCTCCTCCATTTCAGGCCAAGAGGAGGTGTGCAGTAAAGGATTGAAAGTAATTGAGTGTTTTGGGGAGGGACTCAGGTCAGTTAATTTGGATCCCTTCGCCATCCCTCTCCCTCCCCAGCCCACCACCTTCTGAGCTGGTTGCTTGACATTGGCCCTATCTTCCTCCAACTAAATGGCTGTAGCAGTGAGGTGAAGTAATTAGCTTCCGTCTTGGGTTTCCATTGGTAATGGATCAGCTACTCCTGCTGCTGGTGGAGGCTGGAGCTGGCAGTCTGCCCACTGGAGTTAATGTGCCTTCGACCTTCAAATCCCAGTTAGCAAAAGAGTGTTAAATCTAGCCTGATCTATCAATAGGCTTTTTTCAATTAGGAATGGAGGGGACCAGCACGTTATCTTAGTTATAACTATCAGTCCTACAAATGTACTGAAATAGTTGTGTGTCTATTGTTTTACAAATAGTGCCACTACCAAGTACTCTTTTGTTTTTTTTCCTGTGAAATCTAATTACCTTTTAAGTCAAATTGATTTTGTGCCTCATTCAGATGCCAAAAGGGACAGACCAGAGCTGGGCCCAGAAGCTCTATGACCGCCATTCAAGCAGTCTGCACTTTCAGAAGCCCCGGATGTCCAATATGGCCTTTGTTGTTATACATTTTGCTGATAAGGTAAGTAACTGCATGGTGATTATTGCACATATTGGGGTTTATATCCATACACATCCAACAAACTTGTTCAGTCTGTTTACATAGCCCTTATTAAAATGGGGGGTTAAAATGGAGAACTTAAAATGAAACAGAGAAACTGAAATCTACATTATTTCTATTTTACTTTCCAACTACAATTTGGATTCTAATAAATTCTTCTTCACTTCAAAACTTAATTATTCCAATAAAAACCAAAAATACTATGGATGGTGTAAATCAGGAACAAAAACAAAGTTGCTGGGAAAGCTCAGCAGGTCTGGCAGCATCCGTGGAGGAGAAAACAGAGTTAACGTTTCGGGTCCGGTGACCCTTCCTCAGAACTG
>JAHRHZ010000248.1:23996623-24011197 GCA_024137785.1 Ginglymostoma cirratum | reverse complement strand
CATTAGATTCTTAATTCCAGATATTTCATTGAATTCAAATTCCACCAACTGCCGCAGCAGTATTTGAACCCAGGGCTCCAGAATATTAGCTGAGTTTCTGGATAAACAATCCAGCAAGAATACCACTAGGGCCATTACCTCTCCTTAATCTATTATAAAGGATGTAATAAGTGAATATTTAAAAATACTGATATGACTGGATAGAGTCAACATGAATTTAGAGAAGGGAAATTCATGTTTAACAAATTTGTTCCTTTTTGAAGATGTTACTTGTAGCATTGATTAAAGAGAGCAAGCGGATGTGGAGTTTTTGGATTTTCAGAAGGCTTTTGATAAGGTGCCGGACAGAAACTTAGTAAATAAAACTAGAGTGCATGGGATTGGGAGTAATATCCTAGTACGGATTGAGAACAGTTTAAGGCCACTTTAAGGCCACTGGGAACAGTTCCAGTTCTGAGGAAGGGTCACCGGACCCGAAACGTTAACTCTGTTTTCTCCTCCACGGATGCTGCCAGACCTGCTGAGCTTTCCCAGCAACTTTGTTTTTGTTAATTATTCCAGTGTTCACCTTTGCAATTTCTTCTCTGCTGTAAATTTCAGATCATATTAAACTCTGTCAATTTCTTAACTTGGCCAAAGTTCTGTTCACCTCCTTATATGCTCCTTGATGTGCATTGGCAAATTGGAAATCAATGTCTCAATTTCAAAATGCTAAACTGTGCCTTCAAATCCTTCCACAGCCACCTCTTCCACCTCTGGAATTCCTCTATCCCTACAAGTATGACCTGTTTTTCCATCATTTCAGTATTGGCAGCAACCCTCTGAGGGTCTAAGTTCAGAAATTATTACTCTGGATCTGTCTCCTGGGTGACGTTGTATCCCTTCCCTAGGCACCTCCTTACAAGTTGTCATTCTGTATTTAGCCACCCATCTCAATTTCTTTCGTTCAGAGTCAGTGCTTACCTCCAGGAGATACATCAACGTTGATGCCTCAGTATAAAAATAGTTTTGGTGCTTAAACAGTTTATGCAAGAATGGGGTTAATTTACATCATAAGGGACTTTAACTAATTCATTTAAGATCCTGAGATTTAAGAATACCAGATAAAGCCACAAAATATGAAAGTTTTATGAACATTTTCATTCCTAAACCCCAAGGAGAATTGAGAAGAACTCAAAATATTAATCAGTATTTACAATTGGCCAGTTAAGTAGCAAATGGCAACATATGAGCAATTCTGTTAAGCAGATTGTAGGTTGTTCTTTTACAAATGTTGCTCAGTACCTTTTTTCTCTAAAGGGATTAATTGATGTAGCATTGATTTTGATAGGAATGGTAGATTGGTGGAGAGGGAATTATTTTCTTAAGGCTCATTAAATTTGAGTTCACGGCTTTTGCTTCTGATGCCACATTCCAGTTTAAAAGTAGCAAAATATTGCAGATTTTGCAAATCTAACATAAAAATTAATAATGTCATCTAACTCATTTTTATAGTGCTGACACTTGGCAAACACCCCAGTGTATAATCCTCCAGTCAGGGAAACAACTAGCTACCAGGATCTGCTTTCTGTTCTTCAGTTAATTTTAAAATCCAATTTAAACATTCACTCTCCTACTCCTTAAATCTCAGTTTTCTCAATCAGCCTTTAATATGTTAGATTGTCAAACATTTCCTTTAGAGTCCAAACAGACCTAATCATATTTATTGCAACCCCTCAATCAACCCTCTCTATTACTACATCAGGTTCTCGCCATGTTCTCTTTATTCCTCCCACACTCCCCTGCCCTCCAATTTGTAAACACACGTTTACTACCTTGTATCTCTTCCTTGACTTATTGTTTTACAATTCACTTTGTTAAACTGAATGTCATTGCTTTGTTATTTCTAAGCTCATTCAAGCCAGCAATCCTGTACCTCTTGCTTTCAAACTGGCAGAAATCTTGCCCTCTCCCAACTCGTGGCATTTTTTTCCACACAGTTCGTGGGCTTTATTTCCCACTTTCTCTAGCTCGTTTGTACTCTTTGTCACTGCCACTGCCCCCGAAGCTTTCCGCTGCTGTCAACATGCCCTTCTGCAACACCAAAATACCATGTCCAACATCTAGTCTGTTTTCATCTCCTTAAATTTCATCCTTTTTTCACCTCTATACATTTCCCTCACTACTTCATTTCTTGAAACTTCCTCTCATTCATTGTAATACAATTCGCCTGTTTTTCTTTCCTTCAGTGCAATCTATCCTTTCGCTACAACGCTGGTCCAGCCTGAGTTCTTGAAGGCAATTCTTGTGGTGGTTGCACACTGTAGACAAGAATTTCTGTAGAAAATCAGCAGGTCAGGCAGCATCTATGAAGACAAAACAGAACATTTCAAGTCCAGTGACCCTTCTTCAGGACTGATAGTAGCTAGAAACAGGTGGCACATATGTTGAAGATGGGAGGGGTGGGAAGGAGTGATTGGATTGGTGGAGATGGAGCCCAGAGGGAGAATGACAGCAGACAAAGGGATGGATGGTACTATGTCAGGGGGGAGAAATGAGCTGGTAATGGGGACTATACATAGGTGAAGTATCATTCTTTCTCCCTGGTATACTATCATCCAACCTTTGTCTGCCGAACTGTTGTTCTTGTGCTGTCTTGGCTCCGTATCTGCCTGTATGCTCACTCTCCTTGCTCTGTGTCTCATCCTTGCTCTGTTTCTCTTGTACCGGCCCTTGTGCTGTCTTGCGCCCTATCCTAACCACCCCAACCCCCCCCCTCAACTTATCAAGTTCTGAAGGAAGGTCACTAGAGTCGAAATGTTAATTTTGCTTTCTCTCTACAGATGCTGTCAGACCTGGTGAGATTCTCTAACAGTTTGTTTCACATTCCCAGCATCTGCAGATCTTTACTGTTTTATTGTTGTAAACAAGAGTTGCTGCCTTTGCAAGAACGTTTGTCCGTTGTATGAAACTATTGGGATAATTGCCAATAATGATGAGTTTTGGCTATGTGTGAGAAAGCAAAGACCGGCCTGGCCCAACTTGAATTTTGTGAGAAAATGCTGACAAGAGACTGCAGGTCCAAAATGCTGACAGTTAGCACATATAAGACTGACAATTCACAGCTTTCGAGCTGTTAGTGCTTAAAGGCTTGCCTATAACCATCAAGCTGCAAAATTGATTGAACACAGCAACACAGTTTGCTTCGTAGTGAGACTGCCACCTTGCAATTGCTGACAGAAACATTGATATGGGGGAGAAATAGAAAAATAGCAAGTTTAATTCTGAAGTGGCATGTTAGAAAGCAGAATTTACAAGAGGCTTATAAATTCTAAATTAGCTTGTGATATGTGTGTGTATATTATGTATATAACTATGCTTATAATATGTACTGGTGTACACCCCTCATGTCTACAGGCATTAGATGCTAAGAAGACCACATAAAATTTAGGTGAAAAACTTAAATTTTGTCACTGTTGGTCCAGCCGTATTATACAAAGTCTATTCCGGTGATGAGGAATATCTTTCCATTTCCCAAAATGTTTTCCTTTTCAAAAAGAAAAGGACCCTTTAATTTCAGATGTTCCAGCAACGAAACCAGTTCCAATTAGTTAAATGTTTCAGAATTTTTTCGTGTACTTAGTCAGTAGTAAAAGGATTCCAACATTTTCCTGTTTGAGAGGTTAACACATGATTTTGGTTTTCCACAAGTTTCTAGCAATGGTCTCAAAGTCTGAGTGAGTGTTGATGAGCCGGTAGTAGAATTTTTTTGAAAAATATTAGCAGATCATGGAATAACTACTGCTTAGAAAAGTACTTGCTGCTACTTTCCTGTGGACTTAGTTGGAAAATGCACAACTGCTAATATGGAACCGAGCTTTAGTTATGAAGAAGGGACCGAGTTCCCGGATTACTTGAGGTGATGGTGTATATGATGGAGTAATTGTGGAAATGTATTCCCTCAGCGTTTTTAATGGATGACAGGAAAATATTTAAGGGATGTTCAGCAGGTGATGGGAAAGGCAAATGTAATGTCATTGGCCTTTATTTCAACATAGTATATAGTAGGATATAAGATATAAAATAAAAATGCAGAGGTCTCGCTCTAAACTACACAAGGCACTAGTTAGACCATACCTAAAGTATTGTGAACCTTTTTGGGCCTGTTGCCTAAGTGAAAGTATACTGGCATTGGAGGCAATCACAACATTCACTGGTTGATGCTGGGCATAAAGGGACTGTCTTATGAGGAGAGATTGAGTGGGTTGGGCCTGTGCTCGTTGGAGTTTAGAAGAATAAGAGGTGACTTTATTGAAGCATTCTTGGCGGGGCTTGACAAGGTAGATGCTGAGCGGTTATTTCCCATTGTGGGAGAGCCTGGGATCATTCAACGTGGAGATGTGAAGGGATTTCTTCTGAGTGCAACAAATCTATGGAATTCTTTACTGCTAAGGGCTGTAGAGTATTTGTCATTCAAAATATTCAAGACTGATACAGATTTTTAATCAGTAAGGGAATAGATGGTTATGGGGAAAGTGGAGCCAAGGATTGAGATCAGCCATGGTCTCATTGACTTTTGGGCTGAATGGCCTATTCCTGCACCTACCTCTTATCATGTGTGGAGAGAAATTCAGCTTTCTGTTCTGCAAAGACTCAATTTACGTGTGCCCATAATGGCTGAGTGGTGACTCACCTCCAGTATTGAATGATTAATTTAACCTTTTGAGGAATATGGGCATCGTTGGGAAAGCCAGCATTTGTTACCCATTCGATTCCAGCCTTGGGCGTCTGTCTGTGTGGAGTTTGCACATTCTCCCCGTGTCTGCGTGGGTTTCCTCCCACAGTCCAAAGATGTGCAGATTAGGTGGATTGGCCATGCTAAATTGCCCATAGTGTTCAGGGAGGTGTAAGTTAGGTGGGTTGTTGGGGGCGGGGGAGGAGGTGGGTCTGGGTGGGATGCTCTGAGGTTCGGTGTGGACTTGTTGGGCCGAAGAGCTTGTTTCCACACTGTAGGGATTCTATGATTCTATGATTCCAATTATTCTTGAACCGAGTAGCATTACTTGGTGGATCTGGAGTCAAATGTAGGCTAGACCAGGTATGGGTGGCATTAGTAACCCAAATACATTTTTACAACAATTGATAAGGTTTTAAGATCACTTTTACTGAGGCTAATTTGTTTAAGTCTAGATTTGTGAATTAAATTTTTAAACTCCACCAGCTGCTACTATGGAATTTGTACCCGTGTTCCCAGACCATTAGCCTGGGCCTATGGATTACTTTATTTTAGTGACATTACCTGTAAGTCACTGTCTTTATGCATGTCTGTGTGAATGTTATATGTACACTCGCACATCAGTGTCTTTTCCTCAAGAGTCTTCCATCTCTCTCTTCCTCTTTTTGTTTTTGTTTCGCAGACAGCAGCTCGTTCTGGGTGCCATTACTTGGGCATTGTTAGATCTCTTTGTGTGAAAGTGACGGACTGTGAAAAGCAGCATGGCTGACTTCAGTTCCGCCCTCGCGTTTCCATTAGAAATCAGGAATTTCTGACAGTGTATGATACAATTAACAGAACATTTACTAACAGCCCCATTATACCTTCTTTAAAAATTCTGTCCATTAATATCTATCGCATGTTTGGGACAAATTAACTCTTGGTTACACTTACATAAAGCTACTTTTAAAAGTGTGTTTCTGTAGGCTGGTATCTATTGGGTGTGGCCTCTTATATAATGCAATGGTTATTGTCTTCCACAGGTGGAGTATCAGTGTGATGGCTTCCTGGAGAAAAACCGCGACACAGTACATGAAGAACAGATCAACATACTAAAGGCCAGCAAGGTACGATGGCCCAGGTTAAAATCCACTTCCTTTACATCTGCACTGCAGCCCAAGGCTGGTGTAGCCTTCTCGAGGTGAGGTATGCTCCCAACCAGTTCCATTGTAGTGTTCGACAACATGAATACCAGTTGGAAATTTGCACCCAAGAAAAACAGTGATCTGAATAAAACATTTAGTTTATGAATGCTTCACATTTTAAGTGCTCCAACAAGGTGAATTAACTGCTCATACTTAAAGGCAAAGTGAACGTTTACTTTCTTAAAATAACTACGTCATTTAAAAAAATGTCAATCATCTTTTCTTCTTTCCTCTCCTGTAAACTTTGAATCGTTTCATGGATGCCCTTCCTAAATCTGACTCAAGTGGTATTTTGTTAGTGTCATCCTAAACACCTGTTTCCTCAGTGTTTCTTACTTTTCCAACATGATAGAAAAGCTTGATTCTGTTCTTCAGAGATAGCAAGAACGTCAAATGCTGGAGTCAGAGGCAACACTGTGTGGAACTGGATGAACACAGCAGGCCAGGCAGCATCAGGGGAGCAGGAAAGCTGATGTTTCGGGTTGGGTCCTGGGCCGCCTCCAGTGTCACAATGACATCACCTGCAAACTGGAGGAGCAACACCTCATATTCCGCCTCTGGAGCCTACAGCCTGATGGCCTAAACATGAAATTCACCAGTTTTAAAATCTCCCCACCCTCAGCCTCTTCCCATGTCCAACCCTCCCTCTCATCCCTGCCTCCATGACTTGACACAAGCTGTCCATCTTCTCTCTCACCTATCTGCCCCACCCATCCCACTGACCAATTCCCACCACTCCCTACCTGCATTCACCTATCACCATCCCACCTACCTTCCCCACCCCCACCCCTCCTGTCTTTCCTCTTTACTTCTGAGCTCCCTTCCGCCTCCCCATTTCTGAAGAAGGGTCCTGACCTGAAATGTCAATTTTCCTGCTCTTTTGATGCTGCCTGGCCTGCTGTGTTCCTCCAGCTCCACACTGTTGATTCTATTCTTGTTTATTTTTTTGTTACATGTGAGCTCTTCATTGGGAGCAGCTGGTTATATTGGTGGGATAGTGAAGGAGTTTTGGTCTGGAAAGTTAGATTGGGTCAGCACCTTTTTAATGTTTTGCTGCTGACTCCTCTCATCATGAAACTTTGAGCACCTTTTGTAGTTGGGTGAAACTAGATGCACTATAGACAAGGTAGAGCCTTGACTCCCAGTTGCGTTGAATCACTGAGTACGGTACAGAACAGCTTATGTGGAGCTTTTTCTCTCCTATTTGTCCCCCTATGTAAATGTGACAAATGTGAAAACAGTCTCTCTCTGTTGGCGAACAAAATATTTTCGAATATAGAAGGAAACACAGAAAGAGGCTGTTTGATTCATCATGTCTGTGCTGACTGAAAATCTGGTCTAACGCTACTATACACCTTTCTTTTCAATAGCCCTGTATGTTACAACACTTCAAATGTGTGTCCAAACGTTATTTAAATGTGATGAGGCTCTCTACCTTTAGCACCCTTTCAGAAAGTGAGTTCTAGCCCTTCCACCCTCAGGGTGTAAAAGGTACTCCTCTTCTTGCCTCTAATCAACTATAATTGTGCTGAATGGAGAAGCAGGCTTGTGGGGAGCAGTGGGCCCCCTCCTGCTCCTAACTCTTATGTTCACATAAACAAAGGAGTCCAGGGATTTATTGGCAGATGGGAAAGAGGAATTGAGACAACAACTAGTTCAGCCATGATGTTGTTAATTAATGGAGCAGGGTTGATGGGCTGAATCACCTACTCCTAAGTCCTACGTCCTTAAGTAAAAACAGTGTTAGAGAAATTCATTATGTCTGGCAGTATCTGCGGTCAGAGAAACAATCCTGTTTTGAGTTCAGCATAACTTTGGAACTGAAAGGAGGTGGAAATCTGATGGACTTTGTGCTTTTGGAGAATGGGGGAAGGTCACGTGGAACGAAGAAAGGTGTGTTGTATAAAGCAGTGATTCTCAACTGGTGTGCTGCGAAATGGTGAGGAGTGTGCCATGAAAATTCCAGGAAGCAGCACTGCGAGGTCGTGTCCATGATTCCGATCTCCTCTGCTGCCTCAGTGTCTATTATTGAAGGCAGTACCTGCTGACACCAGGCACCTCTCTAGACTGAACATATGCAAACCTCCAGTGCTGCGTATGCGTAGACTTCAATACTGCGCATGAAAAAATGTGAGGTGTGGTGGAGTTGTTTGCTTCATTGATACTGAGAGGGTAGGGAGCTATTTGTATAAGGTAATTGCAGTGATTGGACAATATTAGCGAGGTGGATTTCATAGAATGAGTTCCCTGAATGAGGCTGTTAACCTGGCCCAAACAGGGAGTCCTGGCTGACAGATATAAGCAGGAGTGTCGGCAGCCCTGCTCACTCTTGGAGCCAGCTCTGTGCTTGCTAGCTCTGCGTTTTGGACTGTGCATGTGTAAATAAAGGGTGACTTAGTGACGGAATACCAGCCGACTTGGAGTTATTTCAGCAGTGGTTCTGACGGGCTCAATATTTGCAAAAAATGGTAGTGGTTGGCATTGATCCACGTACAACCAGAAGGTCAGTGAAAGGGGAAGAGAGAGATTAGAGCTCCAACGCTAAACAAGCAATAATGGTTGCTTTTTAAAAAAATCTCATAATAGATGTTAATAAAAGAATAAACGTCAAGTGAAACAGAAGCAAGATATGGTTACTTATGAAGAGTTATCAAAATGGAAGACAAAGCCCATGATTGTCGTTGTTGAACTCAATTTAGAGTCCAGAAGGCTGTGAAGTGCCTGATTAGAAAATGTGTCATAGACTTTATGCAAAAATTATCTGAAATGGTTTGTTCTGAACCAATGAAAAGTTTATGACTTTAACATTTCATTTTACTTTGTGACACGTTCCTAGTGCATAGCTTCATCAGAGGCTGCACTGATGATGTTACCCAGCAGGGTAATGAAACATCTGCAGAACAATGAACCAGCTTGGCGAGCCAACCAACTACAACACTTACAACCCGAGCTACAAATCTGCTCCCAAACCTTAGAGGATTGTGATCTATATCTTGAAGACAATCACTTCATAACAGTGTGATTGCGGGCCAGTTTTTATTTGTGGCATAGAGAATCATTTTTGATCAATCGTGCACTGTTTTGATTTTTTTTTTAAAGTCAAAAGTAGTCAGTTAAAAATGTAGAACTCTTAGATTATGGTTCTTTGCATCTAAATTCACAGAACAGTCTTGTTACAACACAGGAGATGGCCATTTGGCCCCGACGGTCTGTATCTTCCAAATTAGCAACTCCCCTAATATCATGCCCTTACCACCTCCTTCTATCTCTGCATATTCTTTCTTTTCAGCTAACTACCTAAATCCCTCCTGAAAATCTCAATTGAACCTGCCACAACTACACTCTGGAGGATTCCGCAAGTTAACCACTTTCAGTGTGAAGCAAAGATTTCCCTTGCGCCCCTTTGTCGTCTTTTACTTTTAATAATACCTTTAATTCTGTGCCCACTTATTCTTGATCCTTTCATGCTTCTCCCTTATCTACTCTGTCCAGAATCTCTCATGGTTTTAAATACTCACTCAAATCACCTCTTGGCCTTTTATTCTCTGAGGGAGACAGCTCCCCTTCTTTTTAAAAATGTTTTCATGGGATGTTGATGTCACTGGCAGGGCTAGCAACTGTATTTGTCCTTGAGAAGGTGGCAATGAGCTGTTGCCTTATGTGAGTTACAAGTAGAAAGATTTGAGGAAGCTTCAAGATGATTTAGGCAAGTTGAGCACAAACACAAGATAGATGCTGTATAATGTAGCTAAATGTGAAGTTATACATTGAAGTGAAAAATAGAAAGGAATACTGTCTAAGTGGTGACAAACTGGAGAGTGGATGTACAAAGATCTGGGTATCCTTGTACACCAGTCAATGAATGTAGAGAGTCAGACGCAGCTGGCAATTAGGAAGGCACATGGGACATTCCTCTTCTTTGCAAGAGGATTTCAATTTAGAAGTCTGAATGTCTTACTGCATTTATACAGAGCATTACTGAGACCATGCCTGGAGTACTGTTTGCAGTTTTGATCTCCTTACCTCAAAAGGATATAGTTTCTGTAATGGGTGTGCCACAGAGGTTCATTCGGCTGAAACAGGATGGCAGGGCTGTCCTATTAGGAGACACTGGTTTAATTGGGCTGGTATTCACTCAAGTTTAGAAGGATGAGAGGGGATCTGATTGAAGCCTATAAAATTCTAATAGAGCTGGACAGATTAGATGCAGGGAGGATGTTTTCCTGTTGGGTAATGTAGAACCAGAGTGCACGATCTCAGGATACAGCATAGATTTTTTAGAACTGAGATGAGGAAAGATTCCTTGACTCAAAAAACAGTGAACCTGGAATTCTCTACAGTAGAGGGCTGTGGAAGCCAAATCACTGAATATATAATCAAGAAAGAGATAGGTAACTTTCTAGATTTTTCAAGGAATCAAAGGATATAGGGGTATGGCATTGAGATAGAGGATCAGCCATGATCATATTAAAGGTAGAGCAGGTTTGAAGGGCCAAATGGCCTACTTTTCATAGTTTCTGTATTTCATGAAGTGCTGTTATCTCCTAAACTTCTGGTCAAGGTAGATTTTCAATGATATCCAGGAGCGAATTCCAGGATTTTGAGATCTCTCCTTCCTGACCATGCAAAGCTTACTGATTGTGTGCTTTCAAAAGGTCCTATCCTCAGTAGACCTGAAGTGAGCTGAGGTGATTCACATGAGTCAAGCTTCGATAATAATGAACACCTCTTGAGGCTGTATTCAGGTTTCAGCAATTGACTGATTAATAATGCAGCTGACTGAGGGACAATCATCAATGTTAATTAGGTGCCGTATTTTGAACTTTTAAAATGATGAAAGAAATGAAAGATTTAACAGTACTGTTCCTGTGCTGCCTCCAAAGTCCCTAAACTGTATACTCACACGGGTTGAGCCTCACTCTAGATATTATCTGTCTTTCCTGGCTATCTGCAGCTTTGGAATGCGTGGAGTCTGCAAAGAGATACGGGGTAGCTTAAATGTGTGGGCAGAAGTTTGGCAGATGGAATAGAATGTGGGGAAATATGCACTTTTCCTTTTGACAGGAAAACAGAGAAGTGTGATCAATGATTTAATTGGAGAACGATTTCAGAAATCGGCAGTGTAGAGGGATCTGGATGTCCTGGTACATGAATAACAAAAAGTTGACGTGGGCATAGCTAGGCATTAAGAAGGTAAATAGAATGTTATCATTTATTGCAAGGGGAATTGGAATGAAAAGGGAAGTTTTGCCACAGTTAGGCAGGGTATTGATGAGAACTAATACAGATATGGTGTCATTGTTTTGTTTTTTTTATAAATAAGATGTAATTGCTTAGAGCAGTTAAGAGAAGGTTCATCCGACACAATCCCAGGATGAAGGATCATCTTATGAGGAAAGGTTGAACAAGTTAAGCCAGTATGCTTTGGACTTCGGATTTTCAGGCAGCAGGCTATGTTAGAGGGACAGAAGCTGAAGGTTAAATGAAAATGCGCAAACTGGGCAGGATGATGGGTGATAATATATAAAGTACAATACATACATGTTCCAATGATATAAATTTCTGTTTTGGCCTTGAATTGTTTGATAATTTTTGTCACGTTGAATGTATTAATAGTTTGATGTACTTCTGGGATTTGCTTTGATGCAGTATAATCTCTTACTGTGAATCTAAAATGCATTCTGTCAACTGTACACACTGTTATTTGCTTATCAATTGTTTGTGCAGGTGGAGGGCATTCGTTGGGATTTCACTTGTTGCGTAGTAAGACGTATTGAAACTGGTGTGGTTTTTAGGACATATATTTAGGTGATTGTCTTACTGTTCTTAGAATGTAAAACTGAGTAATGATTGCATTCAGTATTATCATTTTGCCATCTGCCTTTCAGATTTAAAAGCACGCACGTTGCATCTAAATTGGTGGCAAGGATGGGAAGAATAGTCAGAATAGTGGATGGATAAAACAGTTCCACCTGATTCTCTCTCTGCTGCATCTTTGCTTGTTGTTGACTATTTCCTTTGCTATTTTCTTTAATTATTAATAATTAATCAGTATGGATCAATTTTGAGAGTTCCAATGATAACCTTGGAAAGTTGTATTGAAGGAACTTGAAGTAAGTTTTTTTTCCAAGAGGATCGGTCCAAATTCTTTGTGGCCTTGTAACTTAAACGATTTGTTATTTGCTGTAGTCTCAAATGTGGATTCGCATACTCCACAGTTAATGATCCATCCAAATGGTGAATTATTGAATTATTTGAAGCAAGTGAAAGCCACTGAAAAAGGTGGATAATGAAAGAAAATAATCAACTGAGAAAGGACGACATGCCGGTTACATAATTATTCACCAAGGACAAAATAAGGATCAACTCTTATCAACACATGGCTGGAGCAAAATAAGCTCTGCTGAAAAACTACGATCATTTTCATAATTCTAGGAACCCTGTGGAAGTTACTTATTATCGTCATGGGTTGAGAGAGATGTTTTCTAACTTGTTTAACTGTACAGACCATGTCACACTGGTTGCTTGCACTCATTTTGGAAGACCTCATTTGACATCTACTCTACAGTACTCCATGCAAACAAAGTACATTTAGATTTTGAATAAAGGCAAAATACAGTGGGTGCAAGAAATCTGAAGCGAGCAGAGAATGTTGGAGGAACTCAGCAGATCTAGATCCGTCTGTGGAGAGAGTTAACGTTTTGAGTCTGGTATGACACTTCTTCAGAGTTTCTCTAATGCTGAATGAAATTACACACAAAAGTAGTTGAAAATGTACTCGTACGTATAAAAGTGTTTTACCAGTGGTAAAACTCCAGACTCTGCAAACTAACATTTTGCAACATCAGGGTTTAATTCCTTATTCTGAAGTTTCCAGATTCTTCATCATTACAAGTGACAAATTTTGAATTTTTTTGTTGACTGTAAATCAACACTGACTAAACTTTTGTGTATTAATTGCCTACTCAGCCAGCTAAAGAAAATGTAGTCCCATTAACCTCTTATTACAATGAATGTTCCACTCCATTGTTATGCATTACTCACCACTGTCAGTAGCATGTAAAGTCTTGTATGTAAGGTTCCAAGCCCTTCCTTGGCTTTAACAAGACGACTTTGATTTACTGCACCTTCCCACCTTGTCACCTGCTATTAGTTCAGAACCCTCTTCCCCCTCCCCCATTTCTGATGAAGGGTTTAGGCCTGAAACGTTAAAAAAAGCATCTGCAGTACCTTTTGTCTCTAGTTTACAATTCTGTCTACTTCCCTATTTAAGTGGCTTGCAAGAACACTGTCCCTCGTGCGGTTCAGGTAGAGATTACCCCATTGGTACGGATCCCAGTTTCACTGGTGCCCTTGTCCCTTGAACTGGAACCCACTTCACCTTCATCAGTCTCTAACCTGATTTGACCCTATAACAAAGATAAAAGTTAGTGCAGATGCTGGAGAATCTGAGATAACAAGTTGTGGGGCTGGATGAACACAGCAGGCCAAGCAGCATCATAGGAGCAGGAAAGCTTGACGTTTTGGGCTTAGACCCTTCATCAGAAATGGGGGAAGGGGAAGAGGGTTCTGAAATAAATAGGGAGAGAGGGGGAGGTGGATAGAGGAGAGGATAGGTGGAGAGGAGGCAGACAAGTCAAAGAGGCGGAGATGGAGCCAGTAAAGGTGAGTGTAGGTTGGGGGGTAGGGAGGAGATAGGTCAGTCCAGGGAGGACGGACAGGTCAAGGGGGGGCAGGATGATGTTAGTAGATTGGAGATGGGGGTGTGGCTTGAGGTGGGAGGAGGGGATAGGTGAGAGGAAAAACAGGTTAGGGAGGTGGAGATGAGCTGGGCTGGTTTTGGGATGCGGTTGGGGGAGGGGAGATTTTGAAGCTTGTGAAATCCACATTGATACCATTGGGCTGCAGGGTTCCCAGGCTGAATATGATTTGCTGTTCCTGTAGCCTTCGGATGGCATCACTGGCATTGCAGGAGGCCCAGGATGGACATGTCGTCTGAGGAATGGGAGGGGGAGTTGAAATGGTTCGCGACTGGGAGGTGCAGTTGTTTGTTGCGAACTGAGCGCAGGTGTTCTGCAAAGTGGTCCCCAAACCTCCGCTTGGTTTCCCCAATGTAGAGGAAGCCACAACGGGTACAGCGGATGCAGTATACCACATTGGCAGATGTGCAGGTAAACATCTGCTTGATGTGGAAAGTCTTCTTGGGGCCTGGGATTGGGGTGAGGGAGGAGGTGTTGGGGCAGGTGTAGCACTTCCTGCGGTTGCAGGAAGTGCTATCTGCTCCCAGGATGAGACATTCCACTCCCGTACATCTCAGATGTCCTCATTCTTCAAGGACCGCACCTTTCCCCCAACAGTGGTCGAGAACGCCCTCGACCGTATTTCCCGTAACTCATCCCTCACGCCCCGTCCCCGCAATAATAACCAAAAAAGAATCCCCCTCGTCCTCACGTACCACCCCACCAATCTCCGGATCCAACGCATCATCCTCCGACACTTCTTCCGCCATCTGCAATCAGACCCCACCACCAAAGACATTTTTCCCTCCCCACCCTTATCTGCCTTCTGGAGAGACCACTCCCTCCGCAACTCCCTCGTCCGCTCCACCCTCCCCTCCAGCCCCACCACACCCGGCACTTTTCCCTGCAACCGCAGGAAGTGCTACACCTGCCCCCC
>JAHRHZ010000248.1:23968747-23986623 GCA_024137785.1 Ginglymostoma cirratum | reverse complement strand
CCCGCCCCCTTGACCTGTCCGTCCTCCCTGGACTGACCTATCTCCTCCCTACCCCCCTACCTACACTCACCTTTACTGGCTCCATCCCCGCCTCTTCGACCTGTCTGCCTCCTCTCCACCTATCCTCTCCTCTATCCATCCTCTATCCGCCTCCCCCTCTCTCCCTATTTATTTCAGAACCCTCTTCCCCTCCCCCATTTCTGATGAAGGGTTTAGGCCCGAAACGTCAAGTTTTCCTGCTCCTATGATGCTGCTTGACCTGCTGTGTTCATCCAGCCCCATGCTTGTTACCCTGTATCCACCACTTCCGCTGGTAGTTCATTCCATACACTAAGCACTCTCAGTGGTTTTAAAGAAAAAAGTTGCCCCTCGTCCTGTTTAAATCTTTCTCCCCTCATCTTAAAAATATGCCTCGTAGTTTTGAACTCTCTCATCCAAGTGAAAAGATCTTTGCTATTCATATTATCTGTGCCCCTCAGGATTTTATAAACCTCTATAAGGTCACCCCTCAACCTCCCATACTCTAGTGGAAAAATGTCTCAGTCTATCCAGCTTATTTTTAGAACTCAAATCCTCCATTCCTGGCAACGTCCTGGTAAATCTTTTCTGAACTTTCTCCAGTTTAATAACAAGGAACCTCAGCAGCCATATACTGGGTTTAAGCTGATTGTGCTAGAAGTTGGCCAGTCATCATTTGTGCCACCAGTGTAAAATTTTCCCTCATTCCCAATGACTTCAATTTTGTTAGGAATCCTTGATTCCATGTTTTGGTCAAATGCTACCTTGGTTTTGAGGCCTGTCTTTCTCACTTCACCTCTAGAATTCAGCTCAATTTGTCTATATTTGGAACAAGACTGCAATGAAGTTGCTTCTTGGTCTTGCCTGATTCAACTGTTGATGGTGGGAAGTGCACCTGACATTTATTGTGTAGATTCTGACATAGAGAATGAGAGAGGTTTAAAGTTGTCAGCATCTCTTAACCGCTCCAGGATACAGGGAAGCAAGGGTACACTTTTTTTTTTACGTGGTGGTGGGGGAGAAAGAGGATGTGGAAGAATCTCTTAGTTGTGTATAAAATGAGTTATTGTTTTCAATTGCACCCCTTTTGTTTGGTTTCAGTATCAGCTAGTAGCTGACCTCTTCCAGGAAGAGAAGGAACCTGCTACTTCCAACATGAAGGCAAAAACTTCTAAAATAACTGTTCGACCTCTCAAACCTGCCATGAAAGCACCCAATAAAGAGCACAAGAAAACAGTTGGACATCAGGTACACGTTTTATTTTGGCTCTTTTCCCCTCCCAAGTGAATCTTCAGATTTAGCAATGCAATTGTAAAATTGAGGGAATCTTGAGGTTTTCTGCCAAATTTTCTTGTCGATCTTTGTCGTTCTAAAGAGTTGATTTTCTTTCTTTTAATACAAGATTCTCTCCTGGCTTTCCCGAATGCAGCCTTTACCTGTAGCCTGTAAAACCTTTAACTTTTGTGCACCTCTGAGTTTTGAACACTGGAATGGCTTTCTCTGCCATAAGCACACAGACCAGGGCTCACATTGTTAGTTGGACTTACAGCATTTTAAGGAGAGTAGTTATAGGGAGGGTACACCCAAGTCTGCCTCTGAGTACTTTGCTGTGGAAGTCAGCCCAAGTCCTTCACCTGAAGATCTGGATTGAACTGTTGGTAATAAATAAGGATTAGACTCTGAGTCTTAGAGTAGTAAGTGACTGCAAAGTAAGTTGCTAAATCGAAGTAATCCCAGTATTGTGAAGATTGTCTATTGTATAGCTAATGAGAGGGGATTGAGCCTAAAGTTAGCTGCTGGAACAAGACTGCAATGAAGTTGCTTCTTGGTCTTGCTTGATTCAGCTGTTGATGGTGGGAAGTGCACCCGACGTTTATTGTGTAGATTCTGACGTAGAGAATGAGAGAGGCTTAAAGTTGTCAGCATCTCTTAACATCTCCAGGATGCAGGGAAGTAAGGGTACATTTTTTTTACGTGGTGGTGGTGGTGGGGGAGAAAGAGGATGTGGAAGAATCTCTTAGTTGTGTATAAAATGAGTTATTGTTTTCAATTGCACCCCTTTTGTTTGATTTCAGTATCAGCTAGTAGCTGACCTCTTCCAGGAAGAGAAGGAACCTGCTACTTCCAACGTGAAGGCAAAAACTTCTAAAATAACTGTTACATGTAAACGCAAAATGAGAAGTTATACTCAGAATATGGGCTCCATCTCCACAGCAGGCACGCATGCATAATGCACACACATAGGCATGAAAATGCCATGTAAACTGTTTAAATGGAAAACAGGAGATGGTTAGAGCTTGAAGTGATATAATCAGAGAGATTAGAAGTCATTACTTTCATGACACTGACCTGGGTTTTACAGAACACTAGTGGGTGGAAAAGCAGGTAGCTAGATCTGTAAATTAGGGCGCATGCTGTCAGCAGGTAAGTTGCCTCAGTGAAGGCAGGAATTTAAGCCGGGGATGTGGGAAGCCCGGTCTCAATGTAAAATCCAGGTCATTGTGTCTGAAGGGCTAAAATCTGGGAGGTTATAGAAATTGAAATCAAAGGACTTGCACAGGCACCTGGATATGCTTCCATTCTTTTCTTCCAGGCTGTCTACCTCCATCAAAAACCTTCTGCATTGATGGTGCTAAGTTCCATACTAGAGGGTTTCTACTTTATTTAGACAACAAAATCCTTACCCACATCCATTTTATTGTTTATGCCTCTGTGCTCACCTCTTCCAATTCTCATGACCTTCATAGAATCTCCCCTGTCCCCACCTTCTTTTACTACTCTGACTCCTTAGTTCTGAAGAAACTATTCATTTCAACCTTTCCATCATACCTACTGCTTGCTGCTCGGCTGATTATTGCCTGGTAGCAAGCTTTTGAAGCTCTGCAATGTTCTAGACTTCTCATTTAACTTGCACAACTTAAGGTCTTAACTATAACAGTCCATTTTCTATATCGAATAGGAAGTGCTACGCTTTCCGAGGAGATTAGCATTGAGGGTGTCCATTTGAACTGTGTGTTACTGGGCTTGGTGTTCACTTATTTTCTCCAATGAAAATGAAAAGTGTGATGATTTTATAGCAGGTGGGACTTATGCTCAACCAGTTTACCACTTAAATGGCGGCACTTTGGCGGCATGGTGGCATAGTGGTTAGCACTGCTGCCTCACAGCACCAGGGACCCGGGTTCAATTCCAACCTGGGGCGACTGTCTGTGTGGAGTTTGCATATTCTCCCTGTGTCTGCGTGGGTTTCCTCCAGGTGCTCCGGTTTCCTCCCACAGTCCAAAGATGTGCAGGTTAGGTGGATTGGCCATACTAAATTGCCCGTAGTGTTCAGGGAGGTGTAGATTAGGTGGGTTATAGGGGGATGGGTCTGAGTGGGATGCTCCGAGGTTCGGTGTGGACTTGTTGGGCCGAAGGGCCTGTTTCCACACTGTAGGGATTCTATGATTCTATGATGACCCTGCAAAACATTCCTTTTACTACTTGCCTCAGCTATTATGCTGAGAAACATTCAGTCTCCCTGTGTGTGCGTGTGTGTGTGTTGTACTTATGTGAAAAATTTGTTTCTGCCTCTTCAGTTTCGGAACTCTTTGCAATTACTCATGGAAACCCTGAATGCTACAACACCACACTATGTACGCTGCATCAAGCCAAATGATGAGAAATCTGCATTCTCGTAAGTAATGTATACATTGACTAAGGTGATACTATTTCTCTTGTGGTTTGATGTCACACTATGAATTTGGGTTCAAGATGGACTGGTCAAGGAGAAGGCAAAGGCACATTGTCATCAGGCTTAGTTTTCAAAGTAACTATTTATTTGACTTTCATACTAAATACTACTGTACATAGTAATCCTAGGTGTGCCAGGCTCTGATTTACCTTACCTAATATAACTATTTTGTTCATGCGTGTATGCGCCTTGTGCCCATGTGAGTCTTCCAGAGAGTTTTAACTCTGCCCACGTTGTGTTGTTTATACATAGCGATGTGCAGCCCTGTGATCCCATCGCAAGGTTACTGCAGAGTCCTGAAGCCCTTGCACAATATTCTGCAAATCATAATTTTGGGAGGAGGTTTCTTAGGCCTTTAGAAGTGGCTTTTGCATGGAGAGAGAGTAAAGACTAATAATTCAGGCTGATTTGCCAATGTGTTTCCACCTTAGGCCATCTGTTCCTGTTGCTGGAGGGTGGGGTCTCCTGAAGGCCACGTTGGGAGTGTGCAGTGGCAGGAACTTAACTAATTGTTAGTATCCTGGTAATCCTGAAAAATTGATGTCAATTGCTTTCTAAACAATCAACTCAGAAGATTTGAGAATGCAGCGGGAAGTCTGCGAGGCCTAAACCTACCAGAAATTCAGAACTGTAAAAGCTGAAATTGGCAAGGCTGAGGTCAGCGAAGTGAAGCAGCTCAGTGAAACTGTTGCAACTAAAATTGTTATAGATGGATAATTACAGGAGTCCCCTCTAGAACAGGGGCTAAGAGCACGTGTGCTTTTGAGGCCTGTGGTGAGACACAACCTGCTGTGCGGATGAGTTCTCGGAGGGAGAGCTTGTGTGTGAGCCACAACAGCTTCCATCTGGGGAGGAGCATCAAGTTCCATGTGTATGTGACAGATTGATGCTGAGGGGTTAACAAAATACTCTGTCATTTACACAGGCTGTACAGGCCAAGTGCCGGCTGCTTGAACCTGTTGGAGGAACAATGCCTTAAAAGGACATGGTTGTCACACCATCTGATCACCTGAGACCACAAGGAGTGAGTGGCTACCTAGTGTCTGTAGCTATGCCAGGGTGGATTGCTGCCACCCTGCAATCCCTTCTCCATTGCTACCAGGATTGCCGTTAAGGACAATCCACCTCCAGTGTGACTCCTCACTGAGGCATTGTGCACACTGTCCTCCTTAAAGATCAAAACAGTGACGGAGAGGAGAGGAGATTAACAGGCACTGGTATTTTTGATTTGTTCTCCTGGTGAAAAGGAAGTAACTGTCTATCAGTTTAGCTATGAATCCAAGTAATGTGAGTGCTTCCGATGATCTGAGAGGGGACCTGGACACACTTGGTTGCTTCTATTTGAGTCTCCTTACTGGACGAATGAAGAAGTTGAACAGTTTGGATTTGTGTGCATTGGAGTTTAGAGGAATGAGGAATAAGACAATTTCTTATTGAAACATACAAGATCAAGATTCTGAGGAGGCTTGACAGAGTAGAGAGGCTGAGAGGAGGCTTTCCCTCATGGGGAATCTAGATATGAAGGGCAAAGCCTTATTTTTTTATTCAGGCACAGTATTTCTGGCTAAGCCAGCATTGCCCATTCCTAATTGCCCAGGAGGTAGTTAAGAGCCAACCACATTGCTGTGGGACTGGAGTCACGTAGGCCAGACCAGGTAAAGATTGCAGTTTCCTTCCCTGAAGAACATGAGTGAACCAGACAGGTTTTTCTGACAATCAACAATGGCTTCATGGTCATCACCGGACTCTTAATTACAGAATTTGTTTTTATTTAATGAATTCAAATTCTACCATCTGCTGTCTTGGGGATCAAACCTGAGTCCCAAGAACATGACACTAACAGTCCAGTGATAATACCACCAGGCCATCACTGCTCCCCACCCCCCCCATATTGGAGGTTCCTTATTTTGAAGAAGAATGTCTTCTCTGGTCATTAATCTTTGGAATTCCTTACCCCAGAGATCAATGGAGGCTGGGTTAGATTTTTGATTATCTAGGTTTTTGGCTGCAGATGGGAAATTGGAATTGAGGTCATGAGCTTATCGAGTAGCAGAGTAGGATCAAGGGGCAAAAAGGTCTGCTCCTCCTATTTTTTATGTCCTTATTTCTCTGATCACTGTCGAGACCTGTTGAGGATCTGATGAATTCAGTCCTGCCATCTGAGCATGGTCAGACATTCACGTTGCTAGGCTTCGAAAGGACATTGCGACAAATCCTTTTGACCAGACTCTGGCTGCATGATTTCTAGCCACGCTGCTGGCCTCCTCTTCCCACCCACCAGAAGCAGGACATGCCTCCACGACCTTACCAATTCTCAGACTGTGGCCCATCTAGATTTAATATGTACCTTCAATGCCTGTAGCCCATGGCACTTGTAAGAATTTACTTGGAAGAGCCTAAATGAGCTTTCAGGCTGCTGGCTTACTGTGCAGAAAAATGTGCTGCAAGTATTCAATTAAAATTATTTTTAAAAATTTACATCTAATTTACACAACATGCTACAGTTAATATTGTTATTGCAGTTTTACTCTGGGATATTGAATTCTTGAGCTCTGTAGCAGCATCATTAGATAGGCATAGACACCGTTGCACGAGTGCTGTTTCTTTTATTTTCCATATGAGGGCAGATATTTTTAAGGGGATGTTGGTTGAATAGGGATCAATGTAGGACAATAAATCAACACTAAATGTAACATCTTTTTGTTCAATAGGACATTTTGTGTGATATTCTACTTTTTGGAAAAAGTGCTACTCAATACATCACTGCACAGTTCTAGTTGATATTGGCATGTGTAAGACATTGTGAAGTGATGAGGTTGTCTTTTGTACATGGACAAACTCTGTCACATGTTGTGATTAATGGGTCCATTAATGCATGTGATTATGATTGAGGCTGTTAATGCATGAACATGTAACTGAGAAAATCTCGAACAATGTGCCTTTCTAATTGTTGGACCCTGCTGACCTATTCACTGTAATTAAAGGGAACAGTTAGTATCTGCAATAACAAGCATGGGGCTGGATGAATGCAGCAGGTCAAGCAGCATCATAGGAGCAAAAGTTTCCTGCTCCTATGATGCTGCTTGACCTGCTGTGTTCATCCAGCCCCATGCTTGTTATCTCAGATTCTCCAGCATCTGCAGTACCTTTTATCTCTGATACAGTTAGTATCTGCACTTGTAATTAAGAAGACATGTTGCAATATGTCATATGTAGCATTTACCAGCTCAAGGAACGTGGATTCTGTTCCTTTATCTGGACGCTATGAACAACAGTGCTGCAAACAGGTGATTAGTAATAGTGTAGTGTAGCAGGTAAATATGACGCAGTTTGCAAATTATCTCAGTTTATGGGAGGTGTCATCTCTCAGATTAAACATTAAACCAAGAGTTGATCTGTACCTTTTTAGGCATACGTAAGAGACCTGAAGACACTTCTCAATTTCTTCACCACCATCCCTCAACCAACGACATCCTCACCAAAAGCACATAATTTTACCTTTGTTCTTTGTGGGGTCATGTTGAATGCAAACTGGCTGCAGTATTTTTTTCTAGATGAAAGCAATTAAAACATTTCAAGCACTTCATTGGTTATGAAGCAGTTTTATACGGTGCTTCAGAATGTCACACTGTAAATTCCTTCTTTCATTATACAAGTCAACTTGAATAACTGGCTTCTTGAAAACTTTATTTTTGCCTTTTATATCCCAAACTGTGTGTTAAATGTCCCACAATGGCAAAATAGTTCACTCTGTAGTAAAGCTTACATTGATTCATTCCATGCTATAGCGTGAAGAGAGTCCAGTGTTGACCGCAATAATAATGTGCGTTTATATAACATTGTCAAGTACCTCAGGACATTTTTCTGAGGGTAGGCAGCATGGCGGGTGCTGAGCTAATGATTTTTATGAAGGGTGAGCATTATGGTGACCTTTAAAGGTGGAGAAACTAAGGGACCTACTGAGGAAATTCTTGGGGATAATACAGTATTGTTCCATATGTATTCAAACATTGTCCCATGCTAATATCACGTTAATGTGAAAAATATGCCATTCTAAAATTTTTGAATTTGAATCTTAAGGCAAAGTTTAGTTTGTTGCAATTTTACATACTACTTCCTGGAATTTTCAGAGAATACACCTAACACTTTGTCTCCTTGAAGAAACAGGGAGAGGTGAAACATAATTCTGTATGTTCCCTGTTGCATGCAGGGATATATGATTGCCAACAAAATATTATAACCTGGAAAATCAATGAAATGATGCATCAAGTGAATTGCTATAGCAGTTATTTTTCATATAAAGAGTCCCATAAATTAATAATAGTACAAAGCTTTAGGAGAGGTGATCTATGCAATTTGCCACTTTTATTGTTTGACTTTTGATTTGGAATTTGATTTCATTTTAAGAACTTAGAACAGTACCGTGCAAGATCAGGCCCTTTGGCTGAACACAATGCCATGGTCTGTATCTCTCTCTTTTCTTCCTGCCTGTTTGTAGGTCAATCTAAATACCTCTCAACTTTACAATCATATCTCTTACCTCCTCCCCTGGCAGCACGTTCCACGCACCTACCACCTTCAGTTTAAAAACACACATGCCTTGCATATCTCCTTTAAACCTTCCACCCTCTGCCTTAAACCTGTACCCCCTAGTATTTGACATGTCTGCACTAGGAAAATGACTGACTCCGTCGATCCACCCTATCAGTGCCTTTCATAATTTTATATATTTCTATCAGATCACCCGTCAGCCTCTGATGCTCCAGTGAAAACAATCCAAGTTTGCCCAACCTTTCCTTATAGCTAGTACACTCCAATCCAGGCAACATCCTGATAAAAGAGATAACAAGGTGTAGAGCTGGATGAACACAGCAGGCCAAGCAGCATCAGAGGAGCAGGGAAGCTGACGTTTCGGGCCTAGACCCTTTTTCTGAAGAAGGGTCTTGACCCAAAACGTCAGCTTTCCTGCTCCTCTGATGCTGCTCGGCCTGCTGTGTTCATCCAGCTCTGCACCTTGTTATCTCAGATTCTCCAGCATCTGCAGTTCCTACTATCTCTGAAACATCTTGATAAACCTCTTTTGCATCCTCTCCAAGGTCTCCACATCCTTCTTGTAATGTGGTGGCCAGAACTGCACACAGTAGTCCAAGTGCAGCAGTGAAATGAAAAAGAGTTAATATTTCTTCCGCACTGCAGACCTGTACAAGTTTTATTTTACTTGAAGCAGGTAGCCAATCGATAAATGTCAGTATTATTACTAACAATAAAAGTGTAATTGATTCTATTTGGATTGATCTTGGTTGGGAGTCTAACTATACTATATGCTGCATTTTCTATTTTATTCTGATGACCAAATTAAGTATTAAGTAAATGGATGCACTTGAGGTTCTCAAAGCAATGTTCTCCTCTTCAAATTTTTCGAGCTATCCTTTCTGTATGAGTTTGACTATTCTAAGTACATAAGTAGATGTTTACAGCTTGCCCTATTGCTTTTCCATGGAATATTATGGCTGCTGCGTATACCATCTAAAAGATGCATTCGAGCAGTACAGCAAGGTTCTTCAACAGCATCTCCCAAATCCACAGACTTCTCCATTTAAAGGACCAGGGCAGTAAAAACATGAGTAAACCACCACTTGCAAGTTCTCCTCCATGCACACCAGCCTAACTTGGAACTATGTTACTGATTGAATTAGCTTTTCTAGCTGAAAATCCTGGAATTCTTTCCTTAACAGCACTAAGCATATCCGTATAACAGACTGCAGGACTTCAAGAAGGTGGCTCACCACTGTTTTCTTGAGGACAATTGAGGATGGGCAATAAATGATACTTACATCCTGTTAGTGAATAAAACAAATGTTCTCCACAATGGTCCTCGCTGGCATAATATTTTAAGTGATTAACAACTCCTCCAAGGTGGGAGTCAGAGGAGTTCCTGACAAATGACATTGTACATGAGTACAATTGGTGTTAATGTTCCTGAGTGAGAACATAGAAATAAAAGCAAATTACTGCACATGCTGTAGATCTGAAATAAAAGAGAGTGCTGGTGTAATTCAGGTTTGGTGGCATCCGTAAGGAGAGAAAAGTTAATGTTTCAAGTTTTTATGCAGTTGATTAAAAGGGATGGAGCAGCAAGTGGAACAGCTGATTAAAGTGCTCAGAGCGAAACAGAAAGGGAGCACTGTCAGGGAGCGGGAAAGAAACGAAATAGATGTTAATGATAGGCATAGAACTGAGGAAGGGTCACCGGACCCGAAAGGTTAACTGTTTTTTCCTTCACGGACCTGCTGGGCTTTTCCAGCAACTTTGTTTTTGTTCCTAATTTACAGTGTCTGCAGTTCTTTCGGTTTTCATACAAACTAGATCTTGGAGGAGAAGGGGGTGCCATCAAAATGAAGGGTGGTGTACATGCTCTGAAGTTATTGAATTCAGTGTTGAGGGTCGGCACAGTGGCTCATTAGTTAGTACTGCTGCCTTATAGCACCAGGCACCTAGGTTCGATTCCAGCCTCAGGTGAATGCCCGTGTGGAGTTTGCACGTTCTCCTGGTGCCTGTGTGCAGATTAGGTGGATTGGCGATTCTAAAATGCTTATAGTGTCCAGGGATCTGCAAACTAGGTGGAATAGCCATTGTACATGTGGGATTACAGGGATAGGTTGGTCTGGATGTGGTGCTCTTTGGAGGGTCGGTGTAGATTTAATGGGCTTCCGTGATGCTATGAAGGCAATAATAGGAGGAAAAAGGTGCCATTCTTCCAGCTTGCATTGGGCTTTGCAGTGCACGGCATCAAACCTAGGACAGAAACATGAGCAAAACCACAGAATAGGTTAAAAACTGGCTGGATTCCTGATGCTATTTAATTCCATGTTAGTTTGCTGACTTTGCTCAGCACACCAAGATTTGGCCTGAATTAGTACATCTGTATGCTTCGCAGGGGCAGCTGATTAACCTAAATTCAAGTCTAATCGTTCAAGTAACATAACTCGAGCAGATATTTTAGCATTCATTACAGTCAAAGCCCAAAAACATTTCCAATTCATAAGTCAACTCAAAACATTTACTTTGTGCTGAGAAGTGACTGCTTGAGTAAGAATGGGTATTCTAAGGTCCAGTGATTGAATTACAGGAAATTTGTGGAAATCAGTACTAAAAGCATAGTTTTCCCTGTATTTTGTTTTCTAATATTTAAATACATTTTCTGTCACAACAAGAAGTGAAGTAGCAACCTGCTGATTATCTGCAGTTGAGCTTGTGATGAGGATTCTTCTCTGTCCTGCCAGATGATTCCACATGACACAGTTAACAATACCGTTGCGCGTCCAATTTCTTTTATCTGAAAGCACATAATACACAGTGTTGTATCTTTTATAAAATATATTTTTATTGATGATCTCTCAGCATCCAGGAAGCTTACAAAGCACACAACTTGGATCAAGGCGTATAATTAATTTGAAAATGTTGAGACACAGCAAATAATCTGCAAGGCGTACTCTTCTGTGACAATGGTGCCAGCAGCCCCTCTGATAAAAATGATTCTAGAAAACAGCAGGGTGTAAATGATTCACAATGCATTGAATTTCATCTTATCTACTAATACAGTGTAGGTCCTCCAACATACTGGCTTAAAAAGCTCTCTTCGATAAACTTTGAGAATTCCGCTCCCTGTAAACGTGGGGACAGAGAGGGTTCAGAGGGTTGGTACACATTCAATGGGCCGATTCACCTCTTTCCACACTGGGAGTTCTATGATTCTAAGCCTTTAACACTATGATCACCCCACTTAATGATGGAGAAGCTGAAATTTCCTACTGCCACTATCCTATTTTCTGAAATTTGCCTACGTGTCTGCTCCTGTATTTCTCTCCTGTTAGGAGGCCTATTGTATACTCCCAGAGATGTGTTTGCTCCTTTTTGGATTTTAATTTCTACCAATGTTGCTTCATTTGAGGAGCCTTCTCAGATGTCATCCTTCCTTACTGCTGTAATTGATTCTTTGATCAATATTTGACACCCTATCTTCTTTTGCCGCCTCCTCTGTCTTGCCCCTTGTGACCTAGGCTAGCTTTCAATTCCTGGTTTTGTTTATTTAATCTAAATTCCACCAGCTGCTATCGTAGGGTATGAACTCACGACTCCAAAGCATTGGTCTGGGCCTTTGGATTACAAGTCCAAAGACATAATCACTACACCACCATCTCAACCTCTAAACTGTTCACAAGGACAAATTTGATTCAGAAGCTCAGTGCTTGAATGAGAAGAACAGGTTTGGTCTTGCCTCAGTTCCCACCGTGCATGAATCTGTAACACAAAATGGTTGATAAATTGGCACCAGATTAGTGCTGTCTTACAGCATGCCTATTGAAATCTCATTGCTTCTTTTAAAAAAAAGAGAATAAATAGAGTTAAAAGACTGGACAGTAAAATTTTGATTGGATCTATTCTAAATGCTCATTTTTCTCCCTTGCAGGTTTGATCCCAAGCGTGCTGTACAGCAACTTCGGGCCTGTGGTGTGTTAGAGACTATTCGTATCAGTGCTGCGGGTTACCCATCGAGGTGGGTGCATGGATCATGCTACTTTTACAGAGTTCATCCAAAACAATTTCTCCGTAGAAATGGTTGGAGTTTTATCATTGCTATAAAGTACACGATGGATATAAACAAAAGTATTTCACGACCAAGTCACTATGGGCTGAACATTGCGAGGAATGGCAATTGATATCAGAGTTACAGAAGTGTTGTGTAGAAGGTGGCCATTCAGTCCCATTGTGCCTGCACCAACTCTTCAAAATGACATCATTACCTACTGCCAATCTCTCTCATTTTCCTCATACCTTTGCTGCCTGTACCACATGTCCAGGCAGTGCATTAAATGCCCTTAACTATGTGCTGAGAAATAAAGAGTTTTCTTATATCACCTTTGCTTCTTTTGCACATTACTTTAGATCTATGCAATCTTGATGTTATTTTTTATGAGAGGAAACACTTCTTGCTATTTATTCTGTCCTGCTACTCATCATTTTGAAAACCTCTATCAAATCTCCTCTCAGCTTGCTTCTCTCCAAGAAGAACAGTCCCAGCTTCTTCAGTCTATTGCCACTTTGCTCCATCATTTTTTTCCATTAGTCCTCTGCAACACCTTTCTAGCTGGGAATTCCATTCCTGGCTCCTTCAGAAATGCAGACTATATCTGAAATTAATACAGATCTCTCATCATGCATGGTAGTCAGGGAAAATCAAATCCAGGTACCTTCTTGCCACAATCAGTTTGCTGTGTTCTGACATTTAAATGTCTGGCAGCATAGCCAGGCACTTTGACAGCTACTGTGAAAACTAAGTGTGAGGTTACCTTGTGGGTTTAAACATGTGATAGAACGCTTAGGGTAGTTCAAGAGGTGGGAATGTTGTGTCTGGTAGCAGTCAAAGGTATTTGTCTGGACTGGTGTTGGGAATTTGGAGGGGGCATGGGGGGAATGTTCAGTAAGACTGGTGAGGTGGGATGGAGGAGGGGTTGCCAGAGGTTGGGAGAGGTGTCCTGGATAGGTTGAGGAGTGGTAAGTTGGAGGGGGTCAGCTTAATAGTTTACCAGGAGTTGACTTCATTTCTAATCACTTCACTTTTTCCTAAATAATTACGAACTCAACTGAAGTGAACCTTGCCAATTTTTTGCTTTTAATGGACTCTTTCAGAGGGCTCTAGACAGAGCAAAATTGCCCATCGGAATCTTCAAATCCCAAACAATTTGCATAGGGTTTGCTGTGTCAAAGCTCAACTCCAGTCTGAGCTGCCCAAGTGACTATCTGGCCATCAGAATATCTAGACCTTTATTTCAAATTTGAAGAGTATCTGTGTCATCTCGGTGTGTTCCTAAGGTACCCACTGCTGGGATGGACATGATGAAGAACTTCTGAGTTCCTGCAGTTCCTGCCATTTCTTGTGCCAGTTCTTCTGTTAGCCTCTGAGAAAATCCATGAGCATAAAATAAAGAAGCTAACTACTAATGAGCTTTCTGCAAAAGTGCAAACTGGAGTAGATGCAACATCTGCAGCAGTAATGTGACAGCAGTGTAAAACAGATTGAACTCAGGAACTAAGTTGAATACCAACTGGAGAAAAGAACAGTGATGTTATATAAATTAATTCTTTCCTCCTCACCACCTTCTCATCTCTAGTGAGATACAAGGCATACAAAGCACATGATTTGGCTGTTTCCATTGCTACATTTGCCTAGATCAGGCCACTAGCCTGTCACTGAGGGCAACAGGTAACGTACCACATCAAACATTGGGGTTTTTCACTGTTCTTTCTATGGCGATCGTGTCCTGGCGTGGGACTTGAATGTTGAGCTTCTGACTCTGAGACCCACTGTGATCTCTACCTGCTTTGTAATTATTTCTTTCCAGCATGACATCCATTGGTTACACCATTAAAAATTAAATAATAATATATTTTGAATCTGTTTATATTGACTACTTTGCTAAAACTTGGCTCATAATTCTATTTGTCGTGAATGAAAAGGTCTCATCTGATTTGTCATTGTTTTATCCTAATTTCTTTAGCTTTTCTCTTTATACTAATAATTGAACCTACCCCTGTACTGAACAATTTGTTTGGATCAATAACATGGCCTATGAACAAGACTGAGTATAAAATGAAATTGATTTTGTTTCCTAAAAATATCCACTTAGTGTTCTTCTGACTATCTACATTGAATGTATTTCCTCCATAATTTGCTGGACAAGTGACCTCAAGAGCCAACTTAAAAATTATCCAGCTGTGTTGTCACAGTGCCAAATATATTTTTTGATAGGTGGACGTACCATGAATTCTTCGACCGATATAGAGTCCTAATGACCAAGAAGAATATATTAAACGATAAGAAAGAGACTTGTAAGAGACTTCTTGAAATCGTTATCAAGGTAAGAATTTCATGGAGGCAGTGGCATTGTAGTGATGTCACTGGGCTATTAATTTGGAAGCTCAAATCCTGCCATGCAAAATTGTGAAATTTGAATTCTATAAAAACAAAGTTAAGAGCTGGTGAATTTTTTTATATTTTAAAATCCCATCTGATTCACTAATGTCCTTTTTAGGGAAGGAAACTGCCATCCTTACCTGGTCTGGCCTACGTGTGACTCCAGATCCACAGCAATGTGGTTGACTCTCAACTGCCTCTAGGCAGTTAGGGATGGGCAATGCTGATTTTAGCCAGTGAAGCCCACACTCCGTTTAGAATGAAAAAAACTTTGTGCCAGTAGAGAGTTACGTCCTTATTAATGGAGTCTGTCTCTGTCTCTGTCAGAAAATAATTTCTTGCCAATTTTGCCTGCAGAAACATCATAGGCATGTTCCAATATATGTATATGCTGTTCTTGTACTGATAGTAAATACTGATACATTTTGGAAGAAGTAACAAGACAAGGGAGTACTAAATGAATGGCAGGGCACCAGGAAGCTCAGGAAGCAGAGGGATCTTGAAGCACTTGTCCACAGATCTCTGAAGCCAGCAGGGCTGGTTAATAGGGTAGTTAAGAAGGCATACAGAATACTTGCCTTTATCAGTGGTGGCATAGATTATAAAAGCAGGGAGATTATGTTGGAGCTGTACAGGACTTTGGTTAGACCATAACTGTGCTGTGCGCAGTTCTGGTCACTGCACTATAGGAATGATGTGTTTGCACTGGAGGGGGTGCAGAGGAGATTCACCAAGATGTTACCTGGGCTGGAGTGGTTTAGCTATGGATAAGTTCAGGTTATTTCTTGAGAGAGAATGTTGAGCTTGGATATGATTGAGGTGAGTAAGATTATGAGGAGTATGGACAAGCTGGATAGGAAGCACCTGTTCTGTTAAGTTGAAGAGTTGATAATAAGGGAGCATAATGTTGAGATGAAAGGCAGGAGCTTTAGAGGTGATTTGAGGGAGAAGAAATTTCATCCAAAGGGTGACAGCAATGTGGGATTCTGTGTGTGTGTGTGTGTGTGTGTGTGTGTGTGTGTGTTGGTATATATGTGTGGATGTGTTGGTAGTTGAGGCACAAAACCTCAACCTTTAAAAAGTACTTAGACAAATACTTGAAATGTCACAACGTTCAAGGCTGTGGCCAAGTGCTGGAAAGTGAGGTTCATGTAAAATTAGATTAGATTTTTGGCACAGTCTTGATGGACTGAACAGCCTCTTCTCTACTGTATGATTCCACAAATTGTATCATTCAATCACTCAGTAAACGGCTTTTTCTGTGATATTTTTCAGGATCCTGATAAGTTCCAGTTTGGTCGATCCAAAATCTTCTTCCGTGCTGGTCAGGTGGCATATTTGGAGAAACTGCGAGCAGATAAGTTCCGAGCAGCGTGTATGATGATACAGAAGACTGTTCGCGGTTGGTTACAGAGAATTAAGTACAGACGGATGAAGAAGGCTGCCATCACTATTCAGAAACATGTTCGGGGCTTTCAAGCTCGCAGGTAGGCTCTATTCTTAGGACTTTAATGCATTATTAGCGAGTGAAGGGACATACCAACTCAGACAGCTAACGTGTTCTGACTGTCCAGTCTCCTCTGCCATCCTACTATCGAACTTACTATGAAGTAGGCGCCATTTAACACCTCCACAAGCCACATAGACGACATATGGAAACAACATTGGTCTATGGAAAGAACTTACCAATTATTTGAGTTGTTTAATGTTATTATGTAGTTTCTGGATCAATACAGGAAATTTCAACTAACATCAAAGATAATCATGCTTGCTGAAGATGGGTCAAAATCTTGATTGAGGGATGCGTGAGCTGTCAGGTAGGAGATATTGAGTAGAATAGGTCTCAATTTTCTGGAGCTAAGAAGAATTAGGTCTTATTGAAAGACATAGAACTGTGAAAGGACTTGATCAGGCTGCTTGCCTTTGCCAGAGCGTTGAGAACTATGGGTCATTTGGGACTGAGCTGAGGAGAAATTTCTTCAGTTACTAAGTTATGAATCTTTGAAATTATCTTAGAGGGCTGTGAATATTCGGAGTACGGTCAAGATGGAGATTGACAGATTGCTGGAAATTAAGGGAATGGACCAGGATTTAATTCAGTCGCAATCAAATTAAATGGCAGAGCAGGTTCAATGGGCCTTCTGGTACTTTGACTCTGATTTCATATGTACTGAAAATCTCATCAACAGCTTCAAAGAAAGCCCTACAATGGGGAACCTGTGACTTAAAAGCAATTAATTAATATAAGATTTTGTAGCTTAAGTTGTAGTTATGTCAAAAATTCTTTCACTTATGTTGGCTGGGGACAAAAGCATGAAGAGGGGTGTCATAGTCATAAAGATGTACAGCATGAAAACAGTCCCTTTGGTCCAACTTGTCTGGAATAAAATTGGTGCATTTCTTGGATCTGGTTAGAATCATATAATCATGGAATTTTACAGTACAGAAGGAGGCTATTCAACCCATCATGACTGCTCCAGCTCCCAAAACAGCTACCCAGTTTGTCCCATTCTCTAGCCTTATCTCCATAGCCTTCTAATTTCTTCACTTCCAAATATATGTCCAGCTGTCTCTTGAAACCTCCTATGGAATCTGCCTCCACCACTCTCCCAGGCAGCCCATTCCAAATTTTAACAACTGAGTTTCTCCTCGTTTCACTCCTAGCTTTCTTGCTGACAATCTTCAAGCTGTTAACCCTAGTTACTGACATACTAACTAGTGGGAATAGAATATCCTTCTTTACATTTGTCAGTATTGTTCACATTTTGAACACCTTCTTGATAAGTTCATCACTTAGTCTTCTCTGCTCCAAGGAGAGCAAACCAAATTTCTCCAATCTTTCCTTGTGTCCAATATCCCTCTTTCCTGGTATCATTCTGTTAAATCTCCTTTGCACTCTTTCCAGGGCTTTATTTTTAATTCATTCACAGGATGTGGCATCTCTGGCTAGGCCAGCATTGGTTTTAACATCATCTTTTAAGGTGCCCAAAACTGAACACAGTACTCCAAACAAAAAAAAAGTTGCTGGACAAGCTCAGCAGGTCTGGCAGCATCTGTGAAGGAGAAAATACAGAGTTAATGTTTCTGGTCCGGTGACCCTTCTAAGGGTCACCGGACCCGAAACGTTAACTCTGTTTTCTCCTTCACAGA
>JAHRHZ010000248.1:23952947-23968347 GCA_024137785.1 Ginglymostoma cirratum | reverse complement strand
GCTGCCAGACCTGCTGAGCTTGTCCAGCAACTTTTTTTTTTTTTTTTTTGTTCCTGATTTGCAGCATCTGCAGTTCTTTTGGTTTTTATACAGTACTCCAGATGTGGTCTGACTAATGATTTGTAGAGGTGTAGCATCACTTCCTTGCTTTTATACTGTACACCTCTGTTAATAGACACAATGATCCTATAAGCTGTCCGACCAACGTTTCAACTTCTATGGCCACATTCAGGGAATAACATATGTGAGCCCTGAGTTCCCACTGCTCCTGTACTCCTGTAGTTCCAGCAATGGTCACTAATTGAATTTGCCACTCCTGGGACTATACAGCTGCTAACTATTTGGATGGCAGCTGTCGAAGACAACTACTTCGGCAGGCATGGACAGAAGTCTCGAGGCCAAGCTCAGCAGCTGTCCGTTTCATTGGTGGGCTTTCAACTGGTGTGGTATCCCTGTCCTTAAGCATAAAACGTGTTTTCCAAAAACTCAATACAAAAGCAAATTTCCCTGCAGCTATTCTCCTCCTCACCAGAAGAGGCTGCACAACAAGGTGTAAATCACCAAGTGTCAACCACGGAGGCCTCCCATCCAGGCCTGGTGACTTCTCTACCTGGAGTGCTGGCAGCTATTTTAGCAGCTCTGAAGAAGGGTCACTGAACCTGAAACATTAACTCTGTTTTCTCTCCAGAGATGCTGCCAGACTTGCTGAGTTTTTTCCAGCAATTTCTGCTTTCTTTCTGATTTCCAGCATCTGTAGTTGATCGGCTTTTTGTTCTGCCATTTTAGCACCCCTTTTTTCTCTGCCACTATAGTGCTCAGTTGCTCAGCAGCCCCCTGTTGCTGCACCACATACTTGTTTGATATCCTTGGGTGTAGGCAATAAAGGCTTGTACGTTGTCTGATTGTGGTAACATCTCAGCTGAGTTTAGTTTTATTAAACCACTTGCATCCTAATCACTTTGAAGGGAGATAAAATAAGTTTCAGGGTATTGTGGTGAGCAATAGTGTCCCTATCTTTGGGCCACAAGGTCCAGACAACTGCCCTGGATGTGCGTCATATGTGTTCAAGCCGATTTTGCCTTATGTAAGAGCATTCTCTCACCTGCTGTCCTGAAGGTTCTCGCTATGTTGGAAGTAGAATTCCAGGTGTCAAGAACCTTCTAGAATGTTTCCTTCTTTGTCTTCCTCAACAACAAATATTACCACCTACTCTATCGCATGAAGCATCACAATTGCAGATGCCAGCGCCCTGCACCACCTCACCCCTGCCCCAACCCCACACCACCAAGGTCCAATCATCTGACCCAGTGTCCTCTTTTTCCCCCACCTCCTTTTCTTTTGCATTATCCACTATATCCCAGCATTAAAGTCTCCTTAATTTCTTCCTCTCAAAACTCTTGAGCCTACCTTGATTTAAGATTTTGATTTTTTTAAAATTTTAAAATTGTATTTTAAAACATGTTGCATTACTTGCATCTGTTTTTATCAGCTAGCCTGCCTCCATGCATTCTTGTTTACGCTCTGTTCATTTTGGTCATTCAAAGATTGGTGGATTTGTTGCGAAAAACAAGAGCTGCAGTCATTTTTCAGAAGCAGTACAGGATGCTTGTTGTGCGACGAAAGTATCTGCATATCCGCAATGCAGCCATCACAATTCAGGCTTACACTCGTGGAAGGTTTGTCAGGCAGGTGTACCATGAGGTAAGTGTTTCACGTTTCTGTCTTTAAGTTTACACATAAAGCTAGGTTCTAACTTTCAATCTTTAGAACGAAAGGTCCCTTACCTCCATGAGGCACATTTTGTCTGATTCTGGGCCCAATGATAACCTCAATGTTTTTCAGGATTCCTGGTCCCACCTGCAAGGTGAGCACAAGTCCAAAATTGGACCTTGAGCATTACTTACTAAATTGGGTATTGCAGCCTCCCGCAGGCAGCTCACCATTGCAAAAGATGAATTTCTTGACCAAAATTGACACACAGCAGGGGAGTGGAAGAATGTTGATTGTACCCTGGAGCAACCACCAGTGATGCTGTGGAGCTCGGAAGGACACTCCTTGTTCTACCTTCTTGAATTTTGAAAATGTCCAAACTTACCTTTTTGGTGGCAGTTCCTTGCTAGGCAGCTTTCGCACCTTCTTGACGGAGGGGATTTATGCAGATATTACTTCTCCTCATTAGCATGTCTGAAAACCCCAGTGTTGATTTAGGTATCCATCAAAATACGCAGGAATCAAATAAGTACAATGTATTGTTGCAGGTTTTCCAGCATCCTTGCAGTAGAGGTCATAGCCCTTTGAAATTGGTCATTTATGATCATGATGTCTGTGAAGACAAACATGTATTTTCTGAAGAAGTAGCCGAATAATGACCAATTAACAGTGATTATGTGCTGAAGGATTACCTGGTATTATAGTAGATGTTTTCTCATGATTCACACTTACAGTTAGTAGTTCCTTGTAAAATATTGATCTGGTCAACATTTTTTCATCATGACATTGCAAATGCAATAGGCAATATGTATCCTTTTAATATTACAATATTCGTGATTAGGTCATTTACTCCATGTTTGTCCTCAAAGTTTCAACTCTCTAGTCAGTTTTATTACAGTGAAATAAATATTTTATTTTTGGTAGGAATGCATTTGGTTATTATCGAATGAGCTGGCTAAAACATCAATACTTTGGAAATTGGTGCTAAGGACATGTCATGCTGCCATTGTTATTCGAAGCTTTGAGTCAGGACAGGTAGAATGGGGAAAAAAAAAGATTCTAAACCACCGTAAGGGACAATGTGTGTGCACAACTCACTAAATCTGTTTTTGGGGAATAATGTGGAATAGACAGGTTAGCTCAAAAGTCACCCTTTTCTTCCCACACTTACTATGTGCCACTCCTAGACCACAGACTTCCCAAAAGTAAAATATAATCCATTTTATTATTAATTAGGAGACAGTGCTAAACGCACAGATAAACAAATCAAAAACAAGTCAATAAATATTACAATAACTATCTGTGACTCCCTCTCACATTCTGTGGCAGGTTCTGAAAGGCCATAACTCTCCAGTTTCTGCATTAATTTTTGAGAATATCTGATTCTGTCACTGCTTTTTGATGCAATGTCTCACATTTCAAAATGTATAATTATGACTTTAGGTACAAAAACAAGTTGCTGGAAAAGCTCAGCAGGTCTTTAGTCCTTCAGTCTTCAAGACCCTTCAGTTCTGAGGAAGGGTCACCGGACCCAAAACATTAACTCTGATTTTTTTTTTTCTTCACAGATGCTGCCAGACCTGCTGAGCTTCTCCAGCAACTTTTTTGTTTTTGTTCCTGATTTACACCTTCCACGGCTCTGTTGGTTTTTATGACTTTAGCCTGGTTGAATTTTGTTGGTATGAAGTCAAAAGGGCTGTTTTAAGGCCTGTGACCCTATCAGTGGATGCATCCTAAGTAGAAGTCCAGGTTGAGTTCATTATCAGCAATGTGAGATATTTACAAATTATTGGATAATGTGGATTTAAACTTTATCTCTGATTTTTGAGGCTTCTAGTTGCATGCATTAGATATCAAGAAAATTGAGCTTCTGCCATATAGATTTTATATTTTTTAACAAATAATAATAGAAAATGTATTCTTGTAACTTATATTTAATTGTTCTGTCTATTTTTATGGAAAACTCAATCTAGTTTACTGCCTCAGGCCTATATTATTGAAATTCCATTTTTGATTAAAACGTTTTTTAAGTCACTTGGAAGACTTACATTCATTGTTTTTTGACTAACAGCTAATATGTATTGAATTTATTTTTGGGTGCATATAATCAGACAGCAGAGGAGGTGAATCATTGTAAGCAAATATGCCAAAATAATGCATCCCATTGCAGTGCAAAACATTAGTGGAGTGGTTAAATTTTAATTGGAAGCAAGTCACAACAGTAGATATGATCTGCAGTACAGCAAACTCATTCCATAATTGATCCTGTGAGAATGGAATAGTGATGAAAATCATTAAAGTTGTTTTTACTGAGGTCTGGACTGACAGTTCTAAACCTTGAGAAGGATATTGGAACTCTGTTTTCTCTAATGGTTTCATTTTAATGGTATTCCTTTGCTTCTGCTGGAAGCAAATACTATATGTTAAGCCTGTGCGATTCCATTATCTAAGAAATTTCTTTACAACCATGTAGAACTGACTCCATTTTATTTTATTTTTACTTATGATTTCAAGTCTGCCAAATAAAATTAGTCACTTGTTTTAATCTGGCTTTGTTTTTTTTAAGCCGAAGCATTTCCCTCATTGCTGTTCTCTGTTTTTGTTGTCTCGGTTTCTTTTCACTGAAAGCGGTAAAGTTGCTGGGACTTAGTTCCCTGGAGAGTGATGAGCCTTGCCTGCTAACAAGTGTGACCACAAACAGTGATTGCTGGCAAAATCAGTAGCCACTGTTTATCAAGGTCACTAGACAACAATTAGGTGGATTTTCTGTCCCTCGTTGAACGGAACTAAGAGTGTTTAAATTGGATGTAAAGTTACTGTAGCACAGAGTAGCAGGAACCAGGAATCAAAACTTGGGTCAACTTGGTTTGTATCACTCAAATGATTAGTGCCATGGTATTGTGATATTGACCAGTGAAGCTAAATTTGCACTGCAATGTTGAATTATTGGGAAGCATGCTGCTGAATGATGATATCAGTTTCTCTAGCGATCTCTCAAAATTTATTTTGCATTTTTCTCCTGATGCTGTAAAAACAGAAAAAGTTTTGTTTTTCTGCAGCAGAATCTCTTCAGTATTAACTTGTTGGCGATAAGTAAAATATACACATCCATTATGAATTCTATTGGGAATATCCAACTAATTTCACATGGACAACTTTACTGTCTTTCCTGCAATATTTGGAAGTCAATTCATTGAATGTGAAGGGCTTTGGTACATCTTGAAACCTAGGAACTCTTTGTAAGAGACATGCAATCCATAAGAAAAGACTAACATCTTTAATCTAGGTAGTATATGAACCCTGATCAAAAGCTAAAAAGATCTTGTTGCATCTGTTGTACCTTGTCTGCTTGTTGGGAATTATAGAATGGGACCTCACTGCTTTAGGAAGTATAAGTAAGAATCCAAAAGCTGTCTTTTTATGGTGTTGGAGCTGTACCTTGCTGCACTCGACTGCGTAGTCGATCAGGTTGTTTCAGATTTTATGACTTTGACAAAAACCCAAAGAACTGTGGATGCTGTAAATCAGGAACAAAAACAGAAGTTGCTGGAAAAGCTCAGCAGGTCTGGCAACATCTGTGAAGAAAAAAATCATCCTCAGAACTGTGGGAGGGTCACCGGACCCGAAACGTTAACTCTTATTTTTTGTTTTTTCTTCGCATATTGTAGCAACTTCTGTTTTTGTTGTGAGAACATAGAACAGTACTGCACGGTACAGGCCCTTCGGCCCACGATGTTGTGCCAAACTTTTACCCTAAACCTAAGGTCTATCTAACCTCCACCCCTACCTTATACTATCATCCATATACCTATCTAACAGCTGCTTAAATGCCCCTAATGAGGCCGACTCCACTACCCTCTCTGGCAATGCATTCCACGCCCCTACCACTCTGAGTAAAGAACCTACCTCTGACATCTCCCCGATATCTACCTCCACTCACTTTAAAACTATATCCTCTCGTAAAAGCTACCTCCACCCTAGGAAAAAGTCTCTGGCTGTCTATCTATACCTCTGATCATTTTGTACACCTCTATCAAGTCACCTCTCATCCTTCGTCGTTCTAAAGAGAAAAGCTGTAGCACGCTCAACCTTTCCTCGTAAGACCTTCCCTCCATTCCAGGCAACATCCTGGTAAATCTCCTCTGCACCTTTTCTGACTTTGACATTATTTTCTTATCTCCATAGTTGCTACGGCAACACAAAGCAAGAATTATCCAGAAGTGCGTAAGGGGCTGGATAGCCCGAAAGAGGTTCTCCAGGATACGCAATGCAGTCATCTATCTCCAGTGCTGCTATAGGCGCATGAAGGCACGCCGTGAGTTAAAGACATTGAAGATTGAAGCAAGGTCAGTAGAACACTACAAGAAGCTCACCAGTGGGATGGAAAATAAAGTGGTTCAGCTTCAAAGAAAGGTAGATGTTCAGGTAAGAAAGAGGTCAGTCTAATTTCAAGTTTATTGTAAACTTAACTTTAGCACAACAACACATTTTAGGACAGGTGAATAATACTGCCACATGTGCAAGTGAATAATAATCAGAGTCACTGCTTTACTGAAACTTAAGTCAAATTCTACACATTGGATTCTCTTCTGCAATCAGTGAGAAATCCAACTCATTCCTTGGAATAATGAAAGTAAAATTTTTCAGATTTCTTTTTTCTCTCCCTTTCTTAGCTTTTCTTTAAGGCAGATGATCCAACAATCTCTGTGCACCTTGACCCAATGACTATGTGGTCTGAAGAGTTAGTGTCCAATGTATATGATAACTTCAGATTTCACCTCTACACAACGTTATGTAATCAACAAACATCACGAGATAGTTCTCAGTATTTTCACTCTCTTCGTTAGAAGAAGAGTATTTTCCCCATCTTCTCATGCCCTACTCAAATGAAAGGATTCATAATAGAACAGTTATTACTCTATTCTTATGGTGGCTACACTTGGTTTCCTTTTCTACTTTAAACTTTCCTTGGGAGTTTTTCAGTTCTCTGAATATAAGCCTTGCAGATAACTCTAGTATTCTTTTGTTCATCCTTGGGCCATGATAATAAAACAGCACTAGTGAGTGAACTAACGTCACAGAGAGAGCTGAAGAGACCTAAGGGTACCATATGAGAGAATTCCTGAAAGTGGCCCATAACAAAACGCCATTTGGAATAGTAGCCTTGAGTCTGAACTCTGTGATAGAAAAGTAGTGATAGAAAACTCAAAATTTTGTAGTAATATCTTGAAAAGTTTTGTAACCTACTTGGGAACCGTTTTTATATAAAAATCCTAAAGCAAATCAAGCAGAATGTCTTTCGTTTGTGTGAAATCCAGTGCAGTGGATGCTGCTTTATCAATTGGATTGACCCTACCTGATTGTTTCCATAGAACAAGGAGCACAAGGCAATGACTGAGCAGATGATGGCAGTGACCACCGCACAAGCTACTGAAATCAACAGACTGAACAAGGAGTTGGACCGATGGCGTGAACAGCAAGGTGACAAGAGCCGAGAAACTACTTTACAAGAGGAAATTGAGAAACTCCGCATGGAGCTTGGGAAATCCCAGACTGAACGCAAAATCCTGGAAGACACTTACACCAGAGAAAAAGCAGAACTTCAGCAGGTAACCAAAACTGGAAGCAATTTAAACGAGTTTATAACTGAAAATTAATTTATTGATCAATTCCAGGTAAGTCATTTGAAAGAATAATATTGGCTTAGATTTTTGCATGTGCACACATCAACTATCTGCATCCATAAGGAGAACTTACTAAATTAATAATCAGAATTGAAACACAGGAAAGAGATTATGTAGCAGGCCACATCTCGACTGGTGCGAGTTTGTCCTCTAGAGCTGTCTACGTTTCACTTCACTGCTTTTTTCTGTATTGCTGTTCATATTTTTTCATTAAAAATGTTGAGAATTCCTCTAAACATGCATTTCTAACTTCTGCCTCTGTAACCATTTGACATGAAACATTCCATGTTTTGTAATCTTGTCAGAATTTATTAGAACTTTTCTAACCTTGCCTTCTATTTCTATAATAATATTTCTGATTCTCCAATTGCTGGAACTGGTCTTTGCCAATGTGCTTTCTCGAATCTTTTCATTATACCATGAATCTTTCCTTCCCTTGTCTGGTTCAATGGGGGGAGAAAATGAAGCCTTTTACCATGACTACATCATCTTGTTTTTGTAATGAGTCTCCACTGTATGACTCTAATAGCCCTCCTAAAAAGGGATGCTGTGAACTACACTAAAACTGAGATCTAAACTAATTTCCTTTTCATTACATAGAATACCCCATGTACGAAACTCATCACCTTGTTTGTTGTTTCAATAGTCTTTCCGTACTGCAGGGTCATCCAAGTTGAAACTCCAAATGAAGACCCTAGCTCTTATAAAGTGGTATTGGAATCTCATAACTAATTCTATGTTCCTATTTAAAATATCTTTTACTCTACCAGGAAAGGTTATTTCTCAGTTGGAAGGTAAGATTATTGTAGGCTGTAAAGTATGTCAAATGACATATGAAGTCATTTTCCCTCTGGAAAATAAATCTCATGACTTCAGCATTTGATTTCACTTCAGTAACTTCTAAATCCACCAGTACAACAGGCTGCACTTTTGTGTGCTTCATTTTGTTCTTTATCAAATAAGTGATAAGCATAGAACTGTGTCAGCATTTGTAATGTTGTTAGTTATTTTTAGCCAGTTTCTACATCAGAATGTATGAGGACGCATTTTTAAAATTAGGGCAAAAATTAAAATTGACACATGATTGGGGAATTGTAGAGGATAAACTGAAACCTGTATTTAATCATAGAATCCTTACAGTGTGGAAACAGGCCATTCGGCCCAACAAATCTACACCTCCCCTCCGAAGAGCATCTCACCCAGACCCGTTTCCCCTATCCCTGCCTTTTCTCATGTTTAACCCACCTAACCTAAACATCCCTGGGCACTATGGGCAATTTAGCATGGCCAATCCCCACCTACCCTGCCCATTTTTAAAAACAAATTTAAGTGGCACAGTTCTTGACCTGGAAGTGGTAGATGCCGACACTGCAGTAAAGAGAAATACTCCATTCTCTAGCCTTGCCTCTGTGTGTGAATGAAGAGTAATGATGTCTGAGGTGAGAGGTGCCCGGGGCAATAAACTTTGCCAGAAGTACGTGGAGTGTGTTCGGCATAAACTGTACACAATCATGGTGCTTCTTTCGTCAGTCACTGATTCATCTCAATGCTTTCTGCGTAACCAGGACCAAAAGGGTATGCCTTTGCTTTGCATATTATCTAAGGGAAAGAGATCAATTATAGCATTAAATATTGTGTTTTTATGAATTAAGGAGAAGTTCTAGGTGATTCAAGTATATGCTGAGTACAGTTGTGTCTATAAAATATAACAATGGAGTCAAACGACTGCTTTTTATACCCTGCTTGTTGGTGGGTTGAGTGTTGGGGGTTTTTGGGAGGGGAGGTCTGTACAATTGAGCAGACAGTTTATCTGCCAGTCTTGAGCCCTCAATTTATTTGGGGGTCAGGGAGAAGCCAAGTGGCCCAACTGCCCTTGGGCTTGTCATACCTTGTTTACCCTGGTTGGTATGTTATCCATGGTGTAGGATGTGGGAAGCACAACAGTTTTAGCCGCATGGCCTGGATTTAGGTCAAGAGCAAGTGACTTCTTTATGATTACCCTGCACCCACCCAAGAAATCACCACCTGAACAAATCTAGCCCATAGCAACTGAATCGTAGTGGCAGCTTCCGGAGATGGTCCTCCCCGATGGGCATAGAAGCTGGAGTATGCCATTCAGCCCATCAAGCCTGCTCCACCATTCAATGACATCATGGTTGATTCTGTGACCTGACTCCTTTTACCTGCCTTTGTCCATATCCCATAATATTTTTGGTTTGTAAACATCTATTAATCTTAGTTTTAAAATTAATTGATCTAGAATTAAATGCCTTTTGCAGAATGGAGTTCTCATATTGTACCACCCTTTGAGTTCATATGTGTTTCGTAACTTCACTGCTAAAAGATCAGCCTATTTAGCTCTGCCCCAGTGTTGGACTCCCTAACCAGGAGAAATTATTTTTGTTTATGCTACCCCCTGCTCTTAAACGTCATTTTTTTTTTAAAGTTGTTCATGGGATGTTGATGTCTGGGTGTCACTGGCTAGGCCACCGTATATACATCAAGGTGGTAGTGGTGAGTTGCCACCTTGAACTGCTTGAGTTCATTCAGTAGAGAAACACCTATAATGCTTTTAGGAAGAGAGTTCCAAAATTTTGAACCCGCAAAACTAAAGGAACAGCTCTGTAGCTTCTGGTCAGGATGGTGTATGGCTTAGAGGGAAATTTGCAGATGGTGGTGTTTCCTTGTACCAGCTGTCCTATTTGGAAATCCATTCATAGTATATGTAATGGCTCCTTGTAATATATCTTTTGGTGTCCAGTTGTATTTCTAATGAATCTACACTGCACTTCCTGTAAGGCTAATGTATCTTTCCTGAAGTCTGGTGGCCTGAACTGGTCAGAGGACTCCATATGTGACCTAACCACAGACATGTACAGCTATAGCATAACTTTTACCCTCTCATATTCTCATCCTCTAGATATAAAGACTTGAATTTTAATATCAGAGATGTACAACAGAGAAGCAGATTCTTCTGGTCCATGCTGACCAGATATTCTAATGTAATTTTGTCTCATTTGCCAGCATTTGGCCCATATCTCTTTAAACCCTTTCTATTCATATCCAGAAGCCATTTAAATGTTGTAATTGTGCCAGCCTCCTCCTTCACCTCTGGCAGCTCACTGCATACATGTACCACCCTCTGCGTGAAAAAGTTACTCTTTAGGTCCCTTTTAAATTTTTCTCCTCTCACCTTAAACCTGTGTTCTCTAGTTTCGAAAGAAGAGACCTTGACTCTAACGTTGACCGTGAATCCGATGCAACTGTCAGAAAAACCCATCTGGTTGACTAATGTCCTTTAGGGAAGGAAACTGCCATCCTTACCTGGTCTGACCTACATGTAACTCCAGACCCACAGCAATGTGGTTGACTCTTAACTGCCCTCTTGGCAATTAGAGATGGACAATAAATGCTGTCTAGCCAGTGAAACCCTCATCCTGTGAAAGAATAAAGAAAGAACAGTTGAAATCAGCCAATTTAGCTGAGCCCAGGATTTGTTTTTCCCAGTTGATCACATTTATCAGTCACCAGTTGCCCTCAGAAAGTGGTAATGAACCTTCCCATTGAGTAGGAATTATTTGCACAGCTGACTGGCTTACTAGGCTATTTCAAAATGTATTATGATTCAGTCATATAGAGTAGAGTCGTACGCAGGCTACCTGCATAGGACTAAATGGGTAGAGCTGGTGGATACCTTTAGAGGAACTTGGGAGAACCGGTTGAGTTTTTATGGCAATCTGATTACTTTTGTGTTCATAATTTTCTGTGCTAGTTTCATTAGGTTCACTTTTACAACTTCTGGTGAAACTTAATCTTTCAATCTTTGCACATAACCATTGCAATATCAACAGGCACCTTTTCACATTTATATGACCAGATACTATCCAACAGCATTTGTAAAAAGCATGAGAGGAACCTATAGAAGGAGAATCAAGGACAAGAGCAAGAGACAAAAAGGGGAATAAGAAAATGTCTAGGTAAGGAAATCAAGGGCCAGGATCAAACAGAGCCGCAGTGAAAAATAATGGGAACAGGACAGGTAATGTTAAAAAGATAAACCTTAAGGCTTTCTACCTCAATGCATGGAGCATTTGCAATTAACTGGATAAATTAATCATGCGACTAGATGAAAATAGGTATGATATAGCTAGAATAGCAGAGACATGGCTGCAGGGTAACCAGAAATGGGAGTTGAACATCCAGATGTATTCAGTATTTAGGAAGGACAGGCAAAAAGTTAAAAAGCAGTGGAGTTACATTACTAGTTAAAAAGGAAGTTCAAGTAATGGTGAGGATGGATATTAGCTCTAATGTCATAGAATATCATAGAATCCATACAAACTGTTTCCACACTGTAGAGATTCTATGATATTCTGTGACATTGAAGCTAATATCCTTCCTCACCATTACTTTACCTCACTGACCGTCAGAGCAACCCACCCAGACCCATCCCCCTATAACCCACCTAATCTACACATTCCTGAACACTACGGGCAATTTAGCATGGCCAATCCACCTAACCTGCACATCTTTGGACTGTGGGAGGAAACCGGAGCACCCGGAGGAAACCCACGCAGACACTGGGAGAATGTACAGACAGCCGCTGAGGAGTGGAATCGAACTGGGGCCCCTGGTGCTGTGAGGCAGCTGTGCTAACCACTGAGCCACCATGCCGCCCACAATCTTGTAGAATCTGTACGGGTAGAGCTTAGAAACACCAAGGGCCAAAAATACACTAGTGGGAGTTGAACATTAGGGATGGTGTTGGGAATAGCATTGAACGGAAAATTAGAGGTGCATGAAATAAAGAAACGTGTAGTTATGGGTTGGATTGAGAAAATCAAATTAGTAACAATACCATAGGGGAGGATTTCATGGAACATATATGGGATAGTTTTCTGGACAATTATGTTGAGGAACTAAGTAGAGAATTGGCCAACCTAGACTGGGTATTGCGTAATATGGAAGGAATAACTGGCAATCTAGCTGGGTGAGGCCTCTTGGAGAAAAGCGACAATATTGTGGTGGAATTTTTCATCATGATGGAGAGTGACATAGTTGATTCTGAGACCAGGGTCCTGAATCTAAATAGAGGAAACTATTATGGTATGAATGTGAGTTGTCTATGATAGATTGGGGAATGTTACTTACAGATGCAGAAGAAAGGCAATGGCAAATATTTGAAGAACACATAGATGAACTGCAGGAATAGTTCATTCATGTTTGATGCATAAATGAAACAAAAAGGCGGCCAAACGATAGCTGATAAGGGAAGTTAAAGAGAGTATTAGATCCAAAGAACAGGCATGAAAATTGGCCAGAGAAAACAGCAAACCTGAGGAATGGGAACCAAAAGAAGTCGAGGGGATTGATTGAGAAAGTGAAAATAGAGCATGAGAGTAAGACGTGGAGAACATAAAAACTGACTGTAAAGGTTTCTCTAGGTATGTGAACAGAAAAAGATTGGTGAAAACAAGTGTTGGTCCATACAGACAGAAACAGGGAAATTATAATGGGACGGCATGGTGGCTCAGTGGTTAGCACTGCTGCCTCACAGCGCCAGGGACCCAGTTTCAATACCACCCTCAGGCAACTGCCTGTGTGGAGTTTGCACATTCTCCCTGTGTCTGCGTGGGTTTCCTCCGGGTGCTCCGGTTTCCTCCCACAACCTAAAGATGTGCAGGTTAGGTGGACTGGCCATGCTAAATTGCCCGTAGCGTTCAGGGATGTGTAGCTTAGGTGGGTTATTCACCATCCCCCCAGACCTCCCCCTGACTGAGCACGAACGGTCAGTCCTCAGTAAAGGGCTCACCTTTGTCCCCCCCCACCCACATATCAACGAATACCGCTCACGCTTGGATATTGAGCAGTTTTTCCACCGCCACCGCCTCCGCCTCCACGCGTAAGTCTCCAACCGCGAATCTAACCCTCCCTCTACTGACCCCTTCTCCCGCCTCCAACACAAGCCCTCCTCCTGGACACCACCCCAAGGCCTCCTACCCTCCCTCGACCTCTTCATCTCCAACTGCCGTCGAGACATCAATCGCCTCAACCTCTCTACCCCTCTCAAACACTCCAACCTCTCCCCCGCAGAACGTGCAGCCCTCCACTCCCTCCGCTCCAATCCCAACCTCACCAGAAAACCCGCGGACAAGGGAGGGGCAGTCGTAGTATGGCGCACTGACCTCTACATTGCTGAGGCCAGGCGCCAACTCTCTGACACCTCCTCCTACCGCCCCCTGGATCATGACCCCACCCCCGAGCACCAAACCATCATCTCCCAAACCATCCACAACCTCATCACCTCAGGTGACCTCCCACCCACCGCCTCCAACCTCATCGTTCCCCAACCCCGCACCGCCCGCTTCTATCTCCTCCCCAAAATCCACAAACCTGAATGCCCTGGTCGTCCCATTGTCTCCGCCTGCTCATGCCCCACCGAACTCATCTCCACCTACCTAGACTCCATTTTCACCCCCTTGGTCCAGGAACTTCCTACCTACGTCCGTGACACCACCCACGCCCTCCACCTCCTCCAGAACTTCCAATTCCCTGGTCCCCAACACCTCATTTTTACTATGGACGTCCAGTCCCTATACACCTGTATTCCCCATGCCGATGGCCTAAAGGCCCTCCGCTTCTTCCTGTCCCGCAGAACTGACCAATCCCCCTCCACCGACACCCTCATCCGCTTAGCCGAACTCGTCCTCACCCTCAACAACTTCTCTTTCAATTCCTCCCACTTCCTACAGACAAAGAGGGTGGCCATGGATACCCGCATGGGCCCAAGCTATGCCTGCCTTTTTGTAGGTTACGTGGAACAATCCCTCTTCCGTACCTACACTGGCCCTAAACCCCACCTCTTCCTCCGTTACATTGATGACTGCATCGGCGCTGCCTCATGCTCCCACGAGGAGCTTGAACAGTTCATCCACTTCACCAACACCTTCCACCCCAACCTGAAGTTCACCTGGACCATCTCCAACGCTTCTCTCTCCTTCCTGGACCTCTCTGTCTCCATCTCGGGCAACCACCTAGAGACAGATGTCCATTTCAAGCCCACTGACTCCCACAGCTACCTGGAATACACCTCCTCCCACCCACCCTCCTGCAAAAATGCCATCCCCCTATTCCCAATTCCTTCGCCTCCGCCGCATCTGCTCCCAGGATGAGACATTCCACTCCCGTACATCTCAAATGTCCTCATTCTTCAAGGACCGCAACTTCCCCCCCCCCCCCCCAACAGTGGTCGAGAACGCCCTCGACCGTGTCTCCCGCATTTCCCGGAACACATCCCTCACGCCCCGTCCCCGCAATAATAACCAAAAAAGAATCCCCCTTGTCCTCACATACCACCCCACCAACCTCCGGATCCAACGCATCATCCTCCGACACTTCCGCCATCTGCAGTCAGACCCCACCACCAAAGACATTTTTCCCTCCCCACCCTTATCTGCCTTCCGGAGGGACCACTCCCTCCGCGACTCCCTTGTCCGCTCCACACTCCCCTCCAGCCCCACCACACCCGGCACTTTTCCTTGTAACCGCAGGAAGTGCTACACCTGCCCCCACACCTCCTCCCTCACCCCACTCCCAGGCTCCAAGAAGACTTTCCACATCAGGCAGATGTTCACCTGCACATCTGCCAATGTGGTATACTGCATCCGCTGTACCCGTTGTGGCTTCCTCTACATCAGGGAAACCAAGCGGATGCTTGGAGACCGCTTTGCAGAACACCTGCGCTCAGTTCGCAACAAACAACTGCACCTCCCAGTCGCGAACCATTTCAACTCCCCCTCCCATTCCTCAGATGACATGTCCATCCTGGGCCTCCTGCAATGCCACAGTGATGCCACCCGAAGGCTACAGGAACAACAAATCATATTCAGCCTGGGAACCCTGCAGCCCAATGGCATCAATGTGGATTTCACAAGCTTCAAAATCTCCCCTTCCCCAACCGCATCCCAAAACCAGCCCAGCTCATCTCCACCTCCCTAACCTGTTTT